>CM042861.1:7924398-7966026 GCA_023658055.1 Thaleichthys pacificus | reverse complement strand
AGGACTAAATTACAGCTGTTTGAACTTTAACCAAATCTGACAATGCTTGCCATTGGAGAAACGTCTCATTTTTTTATCCAGTTACTGAACATCGGAAAGTCAAGATCTGAGAATGGCTCAATTGGATAATATGCTGTGCTGGTAAACGAAGGGTTGTAGGTTCGAAACCAGTCAACGGCAATCTTTTTATTTTTTCGGACAGAACGGTTTCTAGTCTTCCGGTCAATCCTCCGGTTGTAAAACATAGCAATGAGTGGAGAAACGTCTCATTTTTTTATCCAGTTACTGAACATCGGAAAGTCAAGATCTGAGAATGGCTCAATTGGATAATATGCTGTGCTGGTAAACGAAGGGTTGTAGGTTCGAAACCAGTCAACGGCAATCTTTTTATTTTTTCGGACAGAACGGTTTCTAGTCTTCCGGTCAATCCTCCGGTTGTAAAACATAGCAATGAGTGGAGAAACGTCTCATTTTTTTATCCAGTTACTGAACATCGGAAAGTCAAGATCTGAGAATGGCTCAATTGGATAATATGCTGTGCTGGTAAACGAAGGGTTGTAGGTTCGAAACCAGTCAACGGCAATCTTTTTATTTTTTCGGACAGAACGGTTTCTAGTCTTCCGGTCAATCCTCCGGTTGTAAAACATAGCAATGAGTGGAGAAACGTCTCATTTTTTTATCCAGTTACTGAACATCGGAAAGTCAAGATCTGAGAATGGCTCAATTGGATAATATGCTGTGCTGGTAAACGAAGGGTTGTAGGTTCGAAACCAGTCAACGGCAATCTTTTTATTTTTTCGGACAGAACGGTTTCTAGTCTTCCGGTCAATCCTCCGGTTGTAAAACATAGCAATGAGTGGAGAAACGTCTCATTTTTTTATCCAGTTACTGAACATCGGAAAGTCAAGATCTGAGAATGGCTCAATTGGATAATATGCTGTGCTGGTAAACGAAGGGTTGTAGGTTCGAAACCAGTCAACGGCAATCTTTTTATTTTTTCGGACAGAACGGTTTCTAGTCTTCCGGTCAATCCTCCGGTTGTAAAACATAGCAATGAGTGTTTATTTGAGCCCATAACAACACTCCGATCATCTGTTTAGCGAGACTGTGTAAACCACTGCAAAACAACACAGGTTTACCACAGTAGCTAGCTACTTGGAGTCTATGCATGGTAGTGTCAGATTCACAACTGAGTTAGCTTTAATGAAGTATATTGATTGTTCAGGTGGATTCCTTGCCTGTTGCACAAATTCATTTCAGTAACCTAAACCAGGACAAATCGCCACTGATGCTAGGCATGATTTGAAATTCCCTTCCATGACAAGTTATGGCACCCCAAACAACCTTTTTAAAGCACTACGAGTAAGCTATTATTTACAGCAGCAACCCAGTCATCCCGTTGTCCCAAATAGGACTAAATTACAGCTGTTTGAACTTTAACCAAATCTGACAATGCTTGCCATTGGAGAAACGTCTCATTTTTTTATCCAGTTACTGAACATCGGAAAGTCAAGATCTGAGAATGGCTCAATTGGATAATATGCTGTGCTGGTAAACGAAGGGTTGTAGGTTCGAAACCAGTCAACGGCAATCTTTTTATTTTTTCGGACAGAACGGTTTCTAGTCTTCCGGTCAATCCTCCGGTTGTAAAACATAGCAATGAGTGGAGAAACGTCTCATTTTTTTATCCAGTTACTGAACAGTCGGAAAGTCAAGATCTGAGAATGGCTCAATTGGATAATATGCTGTGCTGGTAAACGAAGGGTTGTAGGTTCGAAACCAGTCAACGGCAATCTTTTTATTTTTTCGGACAGAACGGTTTCTAGTCTTCCGGTCAATCCTCCGGTTGTAAAACATAGCAATGAGTGTTTATTTGAGCCCATAACAACACTCCGATCATCTGTTTAGCGAGACTGTGTAAACCACTGCAAAACAACACAGGTTTACCACAGTAGCTAGCTACTTGGAGTCTATGCATGGTAGTGTCAGATTCACAACTGAGTTAGCTTTAATGAAGTATATTGATTGTTCAGGTGGATTCCTTGCCTGTTGCACAAATTCATTTCAGTAACCTAAACCAGGATAAATCGCCACTGATGCTAGGCATGATTTGAAATTCCCTTCCATGACAAGTTATGGCACCCCAAACAACCTTTTTAAAGCACTACGAGTAAGCTATTATTTACAGCAGCAACCCAGTCATCCCGTTGTCCCAAATAGGACTAAATTACAGCTGTTTGAACTTTAACCAAATCTGACAATGCTTGCCATTGGAGAAACGTCTCATTTTTTTATCCAGTTACTGAACATCGGAAAGTCAAGATCTGTGAATGGCTCAATTGGATAATATGCTGTGCTGGTAAACGAAGGGTTGTAGGTTCGAAACCAGTCAACGGCAATCTTTTTATTTTTTCGGACAGAACGGTTTCTAGTCTTCCGGTCAATCCTCCGGTTGTAAAACATAGCAATGAGTGGAGAAACGTCTCATTTTTTTATCCAGTTACTGAACATCGGAAAGTCAAGATCTGAGAATGGCTCAATTGGATAATATGCTGTGCTGGTAAACGAAGGGTTGTAGGTTCGAAACCAGTCAACGGCAATCTTTTTATTTTTTCGGACAGAACGGTTTCTAGTCTTCCGGTCAATCCTCCGGTTGTAAAACATAGCAATGAGTGGAGAAACGTCTCATTTTTTTATCCAGTTACTGAACGTCGGAAAGTCAAGATCTGAGAATGGCTCAATTGGATAATATGCTGTGCTGGTAAACGAAGGGTTGTAGGTTCGAAACCAGTCAACGGCAATCTTTTTATTTTTTCGGACAGAACGGTTTCTAGTCTTCCGGTCAATCCTCCGGTTGTAAAACATAGCAATGAGTGTTTATTTGAGCCCATAACAACACTCCGATCATCTGTTTAGCGAGACTGTGTAAACCACTGCAAAACAACACAGGTTTACCACAGTAGCTAGCTACTTGGAGTCTATGCATGGTAGTGTCAGATTCACAACTGAGTTAGCTTTAATGAAGTATATTGATTGTTCAGGTGGATTCCTTGCCTGTTGCACAAATTCATTTCAGTAACCTAAACCAGGACAAATCGCCACTGATGCTAGGCATGATTTGAAATTCCCTTACATGACAAGTTATGGCACCCCAAACAACCTTTTTAAAGCACTACGAGTAAGCTAGTATTTACAGCAGCAACCCAGTCATCCCGTTGTCCCAAATAGGACTAAATTACAGCTGTTTGAACTTTAACCAAATCTGACAATGCTTGCCATTGGAGAAACGTCTCATTTTTTTATCCAGTTACTGAACATCGGAAAGTCAAGATCTGAGAATGGCTCAATTGGATAATATGCTGTGCTGGTAAACGAAGGGTTGTAGGTTTGAAACCAGTCAACAGGCAATCTTTTTATTTTTTCGGACAGAACGGTTTCTAGTCTTCCGGTCAATCCTCCGGTTGTAAAACATAGCAATGAGTGTTTATTTGAGCCCATAACAACACTCCGATCATCTGTTTAGCGAGACTGTGTAAACCACTGCAAAACAACACAGGTTTACCACAGTAGCTAGCTACTTGGAGTCTATGCATGGTAGTGTCAGATTCACAACTGAGTTAGCTTTAATGAAGTATATTGATTGTTCAGGTGGATTCCTTGCCTGTTGCACAAATTCATTTCAGTAACCTAAACCAGGACAAATCGCCACTGATGCTAGGCATGATTTGAAATTCCCTTCCATGCCAAGTTTTTTTTTGAGTCTGCAGGTTGGCATGTCTGTGAATGGCTTAGTAGGATGAGACGCAGGGCTGCTATGTGAAGGGTTGTGGGTTCTAATAAAGTCAGAGCCCTAAAGTTTTTCTTTTTTTTCTGACAGAAATTAGTTTAAAGTCTTTTGGTTAATCCCAGTGTAACTATCTGTCAATTTTACAAAATGTTGCCATCTTGAAGGAGGAATCCGCCATTGCTGCTTGCAGCTATATTATTATGTATTGTCTTTGCGCCCCTTTTTTTTAATTTTCTGGCTATCACGCAAAACAAACATAAGCTAGTCTACGAATATAAAAGTTTTTTTCAACCTTTCAAAACTTTTTGATGATTCGAAAGGAGATGTTCGAAATTGTCGGTGTCAAAAAGGATTCCTGGCGAATGCGCTGCATGTCTCTAGTGTCTTTTTATATTCATGTATTAATATGATGTGAGGTCCAACAGGTAATAGTAATCAGTCAGAGCCCATACTTCTTTACTTTAACTTCAGTGAAAAAGTGTAGTCAGCAACTTTTACCAGTCTTTTTAAACATGGGTATCTGTACTTCAACTTTAGTGAAGGATGTATGTACTTTTGCCATCTCTGCATTTAAACAGAGAGTATAATCCTTGTCATGACGAAACAAGTTGTATTTTTTTTTTTAACACGCAACTTGAATGAAATGAACACTAGAGGGCAGCAGATATACTGCCACGGAGGCTGTCATCCAGTCCTGATAATAGCCTGAAGATTGCAATTCCCAGCACCTCTAAAATTATAAAAGCAACAATGTTAAATTCTTAACTTTGATAACAATCAACAATCCCATTTCAAGGTATAATCCCAGTCTTCCTTAATGGGCTTGTTTTATGAGTTAATGTGAACTGTTTTATGAGTTATATTTGGATGTGGAAATTTTTCTGTGACATTATCGGAAAAATGTGGCTCTGGAATGATTTCACTGTCAGTTTCAGTCAATGATATGATGATACAGCCAGGTAAACATTTATCTTTATTTCCCTGTAAGGCTGCATTCACACCCACGCAGTCAGGTGACAGTAGCTACTAATCACCTGAAACACACACGCATACAGGGTGACTATACAGACTGTATTTCCGTGAAAACCTTTGCTCCTATTGAAATGACGCTGGCTACCGTTGCACCTTCTCAAGTTATTATAACATTCGCATGTTTAATGACTCATTGGTAAAATCAAAAAAATTGACCTGGAAAAAGAAATTGGCTAAAACAACGACACATTGTTTATTGGAGGTGAGGTCAGGGATCAACTAGATTGATTACTCATTAGAAATGAGTTGAAGGAAATGAGTTAAAGGAAATGGGTTGATGCAAATACAAATTCAAACCAGTGGTACAGTAGGTGACTAAGATGTGCCTTTTGGAAACAGTGGACTGTTTGGTATGAGGACGTGTGTGTGTGCCAACTTAGATTAGATTCTTGTGGTTGTTTGAAAAGAGAAAGTACTATTCAATATGGGTCCATTCGACACGGTGGTGGCATCAGCCATTTACCATGGAGTGGTCTGCTGGAGCAGCAGTATGTCAACAGCTGACAGGAGGAGACTAGACACACTGATCAGGAAGGCGCTGTCCTAGGACGCCCCTTGGACACAGTGCAGGTGGGGGGAGAGAGGAGGATGGTAGCAAAGCTATCATCAATGATGGACAATGAATCCCACCCTATGCAGGGCCTAAGTATGTGAAGGAGCCAAACCGTAGGTCCTTCCTTCCTGCTGCTGTGAGACTATACAACCAGCACTGCTCTACACACACAAACACACACAGGACTCAACCACAATAACTGATGGACACACTTAAAGTGCAAACTACTGTGCAATATTTATATTTGTTTATTTATATTTTCTCTCCATATGCAACTGGTGTTATCTTTTTTATATATTTGTAATACTATCTATTACTTTGTTAATTGATGTATACTTCTGTCCACTTTGCTGCTGCAATGCCGGAATTTCTCCATTGTGGGACGAATAAAGGTATATCTTATCTGTCAACATACTTCCGGAAATGTGACATGATAATTGTGTTTGTCTTCCAGAGAAATACTAGAGAACTCCTGCTTACATATGCACACAAAGCCTGTCTACTGGCTTTACAACCTTGTGAGTTGATTGTAGATGCACTAAGATCACAAGATCATGAGAACCGACAGTCATTCAGCTCTCCGGTGACACAGTTACGTAATGTGGTGTTTCCACACCTTCCCACAGAAACACCAATTTCTTTTTTTACAAAACGCTCTGGATAAGAGCGTCTGCTAAATGACTAAATAAATCACCCCACTAGGTTCACAACAGTTAAAATCCAAGTCTGGACTGATAAGGCACTACCAGCGAACTGCCAAGGAAATCAACAAAGGATTCAGCAGAGGCTGTCAGATGTCAGTGGATCAATATACCATTGTCTCACAGTGACACCTAATGCCTTTCCACTCTCGTTGTCTTGGTTCCACGTTTACGTTCCTTTTCATGATCATTGATGCGTGCAGCACCAATGTACTGTCAGGTTATACTAAGAATTCAATATATTTCATTCATTATTTTATTCAACATTTCTATTTATACTGGTGATATATTTAAGTTAGGATGAATTGTAAGACGTTCGGGTGCGTATGTGATACTGACTGGTTACAGCAGGAATTAGGGATTCGGAGTGCAAGGGGAGGCCACACTCCCCAACTCTTGACTAGCAGCTACCCTGTCTCATCAGGATGTGACATACCATCACAGATAATCTCACATTCGGAATCCCTTTGTAAAAAGATGAACATGACTTGCTGTTTTTAATATAAGCTAATCAATGGGGAAACAATATCTGTTTCAATATCTGTAGCTGAACACTGTATCTACAGGCCATCTACGGAACTGGAAACCTGAAACATTAAAAGCGATGAAATACATCCAAATACTGTGACAAAGTGGCCCTCTGCTGTAGGTCTTTTACTGGCTAATTCTGGCAGCTGACGAGCGGGCCGTTGTGTAGCAAACAGTCGTCAGTAAGTACTTCCTGTTTGAAGTGTCTTAGAGGTGTGCCGCGGTGCTCTCCCTCTGATTATGTGAGAGGTGAGACAAGGAGAGGCAGGACTGCAGAGGAAGGGGGGGGGGGGACCCAAAAGACACAGTTTGTGTCTTTTGGGTCCTAAGATGATACAAATGTCAGAAGATCGAGAAAGAGAGTGGGAGGAGTGGGAGGGAAAGAGAATGGAGGGAGTGTGTGTGGGGGGAGAATGACATACAGTAGCTTACTGTAACTAAAGTCTCTCAGCTTACTGTAACTTTGCAACAGTCACGTTTATTTAAAGAGCAGTGTAATGTCATGGCAGACTTTTCACCGGCCCAGAAGCCACTACTGGTTTCACCTCTTATCAGGTGTAACATAATTACCAGTAAACATGCTTCAAAAGAACATTAGTCATAGTCAACTAACTGTGAGTAAGGTCACCACTTAAAAGGTGTTCAGGTAATGAGCTTGTATCATAATTGAGGTTGTGGTTCTGTGCACTAAACTGTATGACCATGACTGACAGTAATCCCTCCATTTACTTAGATTGATACTTATGTATTGTCATCGTTAGTGGGTATTAAAGATTGAATAGAGACTTTAGCTTTATTGAGGATTGTCAGTAAACAGATTGGTTCTTGAATTTATTACATTTCAGTTTAATCTGTCAATCTTTCAGTTAGAATGTTGTATTTTATTTGTGGTTCTTTCAGTTCCTCTAACTTTTTAGAAAGTGAATTAAAGAATACTGGAACTCTAGATGGTTAGTTTCTGTATGCTGACAAGACCGAAGGCTGGATGGTGTTTTGTATGCATGTGTGTGCTTGTGTGTATGTGTGATTCTGATTCACAAAGAATAAATGTATTGAGGCAAATGTTACACCAAAAAGACAATTATAGAGAAACAATATTTTTTTTAATGTTCTACGTGAAATATAAAAGTATCATCAAAATAGTCTCTGACATATAAATTATTCACACAGGTCATAGCCTGTGTAGCCTGTGTCCAAAAATAAACTACATTGACAAACATACTGTACAAAAACTACATCTGAAGGTCAACAAAAGAGGAGCATTACTGACTTACAGTGGTACATGTTAAAGTTGTTCCACCATTTTGGTTTTTAAGTAACATCATAATGTAGGTAAAGCTACTGTTGCTACGGCTTTTTTTCCAGAGCTAACAACGTAATAACAATTTTAAAAAATTAAACAATGTATACAGTAGTTAAGTGTCAGTTCTTGGTGTACATCTGTGGTTTGGTTCAATACAAACATTCACCTGAGCGTAAACTATGTTCAGAAGCACTGCAAATGTACATAAGAGAAGATTCTTAGTCTAGCCTATTTTGTTCAGGCTAGGATGAATAAAGTTCCAAAATACAATTTCCACAAAGTAGGGTGAGCAAAGTAAAGCTTTGTTAATAGGAGCTAACATTGGAATCCAGTCAATGGGCTAAAAGAGTCAGCTATCCAAGATGAATGACAAGAATAAAAAGCATAAGGAAAATGGTAGAATAAACAAAGAATATCCTACAATTTTAAATACACTGTATACTGTCTCCTTAACAAGCAATACAAGTGAAATATAGAAAATATGTATGTGCTGCTAAGTTCTACAAAGCTCTACCACAACTGCTTGATGACTCATAGTCAATAGTTCAGTGTTTAATCCGAACGTTGGTAAGAAACAGACTAGTTTTGGGTAACTTTCTTACTACTTTTAACATGACATAATAAAAGACAACATCAGTTTGCTACATAATTGGGTCCAGTTGCAATTTTCTTTTACACTTGTTATTTGGCAAATACTCATATACACAAACAGTAGTTTCAAAATCCCTGATCTGTTCCTTTATCAAGGACAAATAAATAACACAAAAAGCATGAGTAAAGATACAAATTGTCAGGGAGAAGTTTGTCCCTGTAGGTCAATGCATCAGATAGGAATTAATTCCGACCTTTGAAACACATATTTGTGATGTCTTCAGGATGGGTAATGCTCTCTCCAAAAATATCCCCCACCACGACGTACACACATGATTTTCTGGATAACAACATCCTTGTTCCTTGTTCCCTACATGTGGGAAATCTAGGAATACAAAACACGTGTAATAGAATCACTCACTCTACTGATAAAAAATAATCTAAACAAACTCTGGAGGTCAAATAAATTAAGGTAAAAAAAATGCACATTAAAACCTGAGTGAAAACAATTAGAAAAAAGTTTAAGTCAGTATTTCACAGCTACATGGAAAACACCCTTTCTCTCTCTCTCGCTTTCTCTTGTTACAGTCTCTCTCTCTTTCTCTCTCTCTCTCTCTTTCTCTCTCTCACACTCACTCTCTCAGGCTCTCATCTTCTCTAGGGAAGAGCAGAGTTAGGGTGGAAGTGCAATCACTGAATACACTGTCAGTCTTTGGGATGGTCTTGTTTTGGTGATGCTCTCATTGGCATTTTGAGACTGTTCCCCCAGTCTCCCTCAAGACTGGGGAGACAGTTTTCTTTTTTTGGCGAAGTGTCTCTTTGTCTTACAGTTCTCTGCACCTTTAAAGGTGGTCTCCCAGTCATATAGTAGGAACCTTAAAATGTCCTGCTCCTTTACCTAAAACCTCTCTCCTATCCACCTACTGTCCCTCTGTCTTCACCATTGGCCGGTTGTAGAGGTGCACCACGCTAGCCCTCTCCTGATAGGCTGATGAGGGGCTGTGAGAGGCAGGTATGGCAGGAGTGGAGGGTGCGGGGGCATTGATGGCCGCGGTCAGCGCCTTGAGCAGCAGAGAGGCCTCCTTCTGATCCTCCTTCCCCTCTTGCCCCTCCAGGCTCCGCCCAACCCACCTCTCGACCGCCGCCTCGACCTGGGTAGGCCCCGCCCCTTCGGGGAGAGCATCGGCCTCCTGGCTGGCGTCAAAGCGATCCACCAGCTCGCGGACGTGCTCGTGGGAGTGGGCGTTGCTGTTGGCAGGGCAGCAGCTGCGCTGGTGGACGCGGAGCGAGAAGCGGTGGAGGAAGGCATGGGCGCAGAGCGGGCAGCGGTAGGGGCGCTCACGCGAGCTGTGGAGGCGCCGGTGGAGCTTCAGGTGGATGTACTGGGTGAACTTGGTGCTACACAGCTTACACTGGTAGGGCTTCTCTCCAGAGTGTAAACGCTGGTGGGTCTTCAGGTTGCTGGTGCTGCTGAAACGCTTGTGACACACCTGAGACAAAGAGAGGGAAAGAAAGAAAGCGAGCAAAAGAGAAAGAGAATAGGAGAGGTTAGGAAAGTGCAATTCTGTAATCTAGCCTAGTAGACGTTATCCTCACGTCATTGTACTGTGAGGGTAATGACAGCTTTCTGACTGGTCTATTATCTGTGTTTGTCTTTTGTTTGTCTTGTGTCTATCAGGCAGGACTATCCCAGTTTTGTGTCAGTGTGTTTGACCCCAGACCGGTTTCATTCAGTTAAAGGTTACATCACAAAATGAAGCGTGAAAATAAACATAGGACTGACATTGGGATTGTCACACACACAGATAGTAACTAAGAGTTAAAGAGTCAAACAAAAGCAAAGAGACTACTTGCTGTATATCACAAAGGGTGAATGTCTCACCCAGAATAAAGCCATGGTATTTGTGTGGGAGTGTGCTTGTCTATGTTTGTCTGGTATGTAAAGAAGGTGTAGTGTGTCAAAGACAAACTGGAAGAAACTAACCGTATTTTATGATCAGGAGGAATAGTATGGGATAGAGATAATAAGCATGAACTCACACACACACACACACACAGTGTAACCCACCTGGCATTCATGTGGCTTCTCTCCTGTGTGGACCAGGTGGTGTTTCTGCAAGTGGGCCAGCTGGGTGAAGTTCTTCTTACAGAGGTTGCACTGGAACGGCCTCTCTCCACTGTGGACTCTGAGATGCACCTGCCCAGAGAAAACATGTCGAGAGATAAGCACTGGAACACACAAACAAAGACACACACACACACAGTAAAAGGTACGGGAGGTGGGAGAAGATCAGGATAGACCGTCACCTTGAGGTTGGAGAGCTGTCCGAATGTCTTGAGACAGATGTTGCACTCATACTTGATCTTGCCGTTCTGCTTCTTCAGGGGGTAGGGGAGGGATTTGTACCCGGGCGTGCTGCAAGTCGAGGGGCTACTCCTCGGTGACGTGGCCAGGCTGAGGTTCATGGCCTCCTCGCAGCCTGAGGATGACTGGAGGGGCGACTGCTGGGGTGTCTGGAGCTGGAAGCTGGGTTTGGGCAGGGGGGATAGCTCTGGGGTGGCTGGAGCCCCGAGAGGAGGGGACATGTTGGGGGGACGCTCCTTCAGCCCTCCCTGGGTGGGTGGAGGGTAGGGCAGGGACACTGGGAGTAGACCTGGCTGACCTATTGAGGGGTATGGAAGTCCATCAGTGCCCAGGTAGTTGCTGTACCGAAGAGAATCTCTAGACGGCATCATGCCAGGGAAAGGTGGGGAGTACTGAGGGAGGAAGAGGCGGGGATAGTTGTAGGGTGGCATGATCTGGTGGTAGGGGGGCTGGAGGTGTCTGGAGGAGGCATAGAGAGGGTGCGGCCTGTGGCTGTAGAGGCCGTGGAGGTGCAGGTCTCTGTGTGGGGAGGCGGCGGAGGCGTGGTGGTCAGGCAGCCCGTAGAGGTGAGCCATGCCCAGGGCAGGCTCTCTCTGATCAGACTGAGGGGAGACAATGGTGGCCTGGTCGTCCGTCTCCTCAGCCTTCTCCATCTTCCTGCTGAAGTCCATGATCTGGTCGTCAGGAGTGTCGGGCGGGGTGTCTCTCTCCAACACCTCCACATCAATCTTCTCCTCTCCTCCGTCATCTCTCTCCTCCTTCACGTCATCCCTCTTTTCCCAGACCCAGGCCTGCTGAGGTAAGTGCTGCTTGGGGAACTCTTGCTGGCAGTCATCACTGCTAATGTGTTCTGTGGATGACAAGTACAAACAGACATCAACATGAGTTTGGACTACAGACAGTACATAAAGGCACAGCAAATGTCTCATTTCAACATGTTTCATATAATTAAAAAACGCTTTTAGTTTTTTCCTAAAGTTTTTAATTATTCTTCTATCATCAATAGGGCTGTCACTTGGCTATGTGTCACTAAAGAAGTGTGAGTTGATGGTTAGTAAATGATATGCACGCATCCGTTCCACCACACCCTCTGATGGTAAATGACAATAGTTTCGGTTTTCAGATGACACTTCAAAGAAGTCGAGCTTTTGTTAGAAACTCGTTCATAGTAGGTTTTCGATATGATACGAGAGGGAGTGCGGGGGTGTCTCACATGTGAGTGAAGATAAGATAAAGATCGATCATATGTTCCTTTGAGAGTTTGGGATTGCGTGCAAAACCGCATGAGTTTAGTAACCCTTGAGAGAAAGTGATCCTTTTGAAGACAAACGGACGAATCAAAAATTGCTTGTTGACTGGATTTAAGGATTATAGATGAAATTATCATCATTTTTTATATTTATAAAAAGTTGCATGCGCGAGTCCTGCCAAGTAACATTCCGTTGGAGATCGCAAATGAAATTACAGCTCCAGGATACACTAAACCGGTTAGCCTACAGAAATTAACAGTTTGTCATTATTTTTTTCCAACCCAGTAAATCACAACCCGAACTTTTAATGATTTACCCTCATTTTTAAAAATGTATTAGCTCATATTCTTGTCAGTAGTCAATGACACATTTTAAATTGTTATATAAAGTTTTTTCTTCAGATTTACAACAACATATGTCCTTTTTTTTTTACCTGAGAACGAAAACAATATGTACTGTAGCATCATGTAATTGTGCCATTCAACTCAGCAGGTTGAACTATGCACTTATTATAGGCAGTGGCTACTGAGATTACACTCATAAGGATGAATCATATCAGACTATGTGGCGACAGGTTGTGTAATGTGTTCAGAATGTCTAGCAGGTCATGCCTTCCTGAAATATCTGACACCCTGAGTCACAGCTGGGATAGTGACCATTTATTGAGCGCGTCACCTGACCTCTACTGTATACTCCTTGTACTATAGTCAAATGAATATGAGTGTGTGTGTGTGTGTGGGCGGGGGGGTGTGTGCGTGCGTATGTGTGTGTGTGTGTGTGTGGGGGGGGGGGGGTGCAGAGAGACAGGTGCGGTGGTGTATTCATCTGTTTCGACAGCTGATGTCTGTGTAGCACAGTGTGACTCAAGTATGGCCGAAACAATGTAACCTGCCCAGAATAGGCAGGACATCACTGTCTTTCAATGACGTGACTGTCTGCCTTAAAAAATGTATTAGATCTTATCCAATACAAAAACGGAGCCTTTCAACGCCCTTATCATCCAATAGAAAGAGCAGGGTGTTGGCTTTGTTGTCTGTCAAATAAACTCGTACTGTAGTACCCTCGTCACAGAGAATGTAATCATTTCTTCATCAGATCTACAGACTCAAAATAAAACAAAAAATGTCGTCATCAAGACACTGATCTGATGAAGAAGAGACACAGTCCAGATTCATCAGTTTACTACTCTGACTTGACCTTCATCAATGGATCCCAGAAGAACGTAGCTATGACTTCAACAGCTACTATACAGAGCTACTGGCATTTGAACTCAATTACAGATGTTCATAAGACACCTACAGACAACTTAGTATTCTTTTATACCTTATTGGCTAAGGGTGGGAATAGAAAGAGAGGAGGGAGGAGAGGAGGAACGCAGACGACCAAAGCATCTGGGATCGAGAAAGAAGGGGGTTCAAGAAACGACTCAACCAAGAAGAGAAAATAAACACCCAACTAACACAGACCAAGACAAACAGCCCGTTTCCCCCAAGCCGCTGTGCTACTCACTCTGCTTGCGCTGCTCTCCTTGTTGGCTGCAGAGCCTGTGGGCAAACTCCTGACTGTACCACACTAGCAGCTCCTGCTGGGGCTCCACGGGTCGGATGGTGTAGAAGAAGACGTCGCTGCCGTTCTGGCACGCCACCAGGTTCTGCTCGGCCAGCGAGCGAGCCGGGTTGACGTAACGCATCCAGTTGCTGTGGTGGACGTCATAGCCGTCAATGAAGTGGTGCAGCCGCCCATCTGTGTAGATCTGGGAGGATGGAAGGGAGAGGCGTGTGAGTAAAATCATGTACACACAGACCTGGACACTCAGCCTCTGCCCCATACCACTCTTTCAGACATCCCAAATAAAACAAAATGGACATGTTTGTGCATGTCTGGTCCATGAAGGAAAGATGCATATGGGTATAGAAACAGACATAAAGACCATAGTTCACCTCTGCCATGTACTGTGCAGTTAAAGTTCCTAGATCCTCTTCAACTAAAAGTTACTGTCAAATCCAATCCTGTGTTCTCTGTGTGTGTGTGTGTGTGTAAAATCAGTGGTGTCAGTGCTTTTATCAGACAGTCACCTCCGTGTGAGGCGTGGCTTCTGAACATGTTGTATATACACACACCCACGCATACGCACGCACTACTAGTAAATGGTTTCTCTCTCTCTTTCTCTCTCACTTTGGGCCTGCCCCAGGTGAGTCGACTGTTTTTCATGTTGTCAGTTATGCACACACACACACACACTCTCTCTCTCTCTCTTTCTCTCTCACTATCACGCCCCCTACCTCGCCCGTGAGAGTTTTGGCATTCTTTCAAAGCACGTCACACTTTCACAGGGAGCCTAACAGTAAACGTGTCTGACAGGAAATGGCGCAAGATTAAAAAAAACAGGATACAGAAAGTCCTCGAGGGGGAAACGATGAATTCAAAGAAAAGTCCTGCGTGCCTAAAGCCACTGAGCCGCCGGGAAAGAGATGACAATGACAAAGAGGAGGGAGGATGAGAGTACAAAAAAAGTGACAAGGACATTTGTAAAGACTGGAAGGGGAGTGTGGGGGTGTGTGGTCGTGGTAGGTGAGGGGTAGTGTGGAGGGGGAGGGGGGGGGGGCTTTCAACCATTTCCTACATGACACACGTACCGTAGAACAGAATTAGAGTGCCAGGAAAGCTATCGTGATTACTGTGTAACCACTCACTTGTTGCTTGCCTGCGAGATTCACAGCTTCCTCAAAAGTTGAAGCAAAACTCCACTTTCAGCATGTATACAGTGTCTGTCCCTGCCGAACAAGCTCAATGAGAAACTCTTTGTCCATTTTGTTTTCCATTTATAGGAATTACCTCAGATTTAGGTCATATCGCTTTCATCTGTTTTGTAAAACCATGTTCACAATTTGTTTGTGGTGGTGGTGGTGGTGGTGGGAGGGGGGTGGGAGGGCGGTTTATGCAATGTAAGGAAACATTTCCTACTGAGAACAAAAGAATGAGATTATGAAAGTGCCAAGGACTGTGAATGCCAAGGAATGTGGCACAATGATCCGTGTCCATGTCATGTATTTTTTTTCATAATTTCCATCGATTTAAATTCAAACCCAAATTGATCAAACACACAATAACAAGTTGCAGTTTATATTTCTTAACATTTCAATGGGTGAGAACCAATAATGAAGTTAAACTCACCCTCCAAAAGTACTTCCTGTTGGTGTGCTTGGGGACGTCGTCCTGGGTGTAGACGTCTCCCTGCAGGGGTCCGAACCTGGTTCCCTGGGGGATGTACTCCTTACTGTAGACACCTGTCACCTAGAAACCACACAATACATCCAGACATGAAACTCCCTGACACATCAACAATCATCACCAAGGAAACCCACTAATACTTCAATAACAGATTAATGAACAAAGTTGAGATCAAATGTGTGGGGAACTTTACAACTGCTAAAACAAATAATATAGTAATAATATATACAGTATTCATCAATCAGTTAATCATCCTAATTGGTGATCAGTATGGTCAGTAGTAATCATCCCAGTTGGTGAGTGTTGTTGTTCAACTTTCAAAGATTGCTCTGTCACACTGACCCAGACTGGGGCTGCCTTAAGTCAGAAGGTGACCCAGTTCCTTGCCTAATTACTTTAGTGAAGTAAGGGAATTACACTTTCTCTCCGACCTGGCTCACTAACCCGCTGTCCTCACTGAGAGGGAACAGAACACAGAGAGAGATGCGTCACCTGCAGCGACTGCTGCTGACTCAGCACTGCCCCTGCTGGAGAGGAAGGGTCTGTGCATTGTCACCGCAGTCCATTTGAATGGTTCATGTGACAATCAGGCAACGTGGGAGGTGTCTGTAAATAGGTGAAGGGGAGGGGTAATGATGGGAATTCTGTACTGATGGCTGTTGGGAACTGTAGTTTTTAGTTTTACAGCCTGAAAGTCCAGGGAGGAACCTGGAATGTAGCAGGAGCGTTCACTCTGTCCCCTGCCAGGCATTTGGACAAGCTCATGACCCCAGCGTCAGCCTGCCATCTGGGGACGCACCCTGAGCGTGGGGCTCCAGGAAGGCTTTGTCTTGCACCTCTAACCCCCTACTCCCACACACTCCCACACACAAACACACACACACACCCTTGTTCACTCACTCACTCACCTAACACACACACACACCACACACACACACACACACACACACACACACACACACATGCACACACTCACCCAACACACACCACACACACACACACCACATACGCACAGAGACTGTTCCTAGAACACGAATTTGACTAAAGTCTGGGAATTTTTTTCTTCCATTTAGTAGGCACTTCCCAGAGCCCTGAGGCGTCCCTACAGAGTCATTCAAGCACTGATGTAACTAGAGATATATTTATTAGTTGACCAGAATGCACTTTCAGTTAAGACGTGGCCCAGGAGGGGTGACAGAGGGCAGAAGGAGAAGCGCAGGAGAAAGGGGGAGAGCGAAGGAGAGGGGTGGGGGGCAGTTGAGGCAGGGGGGTGAAGACGAGAGCATGTGTGACAGGGACATTGTGCACGGCTGGCGTTGCATGAGTAACGACCAGCCCAGGGCCCGCTGCTCAGATAATAACCGCTCCGAGTGTGTGTGTGTGTGGGCGGGGGGGGGGGGGGGAGGAAGAGAGGGACGTATGGCCACTTGACTGGACCCACGCCACCGGCCCTCCTCCAACCTGCACTGGTAACTGTTCCCGTTTCCCAGAACAGTGCTCTTGGCTGGCCGGTGAGGTTGGCCACAGCTATAACGATGACGCTCCCAGCCAGAAACGAAAGTTAATCGCCAGAGCTTAACCTAGTTACCCCCCTTCTCCTTCCCCTGCTCGTGGCTTTACTCCCCCGCCCCCCTCTCCTTCCCAAACCTACCTTCACACCAACACCATGGTCCATCTGCCACGTGCCCCCTCCTGCCCCCCTGCCCCTGGCACGCTTCAGGATGAGGTAAGGGGGAGGATTAAAGGGGTAGGGAGGGGGTGGACTGTTACTCTCTTCTCCTTCTCCTCACCCAAATCCCTCCATTCACGGACTTAAGTTATTGACTTAGTGGTTTATTTGTGCTGTGGGTGTCTTTTTCTCTGTTCTAAGCCTTGTGTATTAACGTCTTTAATTGTGACAACCTGCATTGGACCATTGTTGAATTTGAGGGGCCCGCTTTGTAATTTGTGGACTTTAAGTGGTTAGACAATGTGACTAAGCAGTTACTGTCAACAATATCTAGATACACAAGTCTCTTGCAAAATGCATTTCTCTGTGCTTTCCCCAGAATTTGGCACTTTACTGGGCAACGATCGCACAAGTACATGAACACACTCACATACACGCATGCACACATACTTACATATACACGGACATACATACTATACATACAGACATATGTACTGTACATACAGCCCTTAAGTTATTCTGATCAACGGAAAACAAGCTTTTGCCACCTTCGGGTGTGTGACACAAATACACAAACTTTCCTGGGAAATCAGTCCAGTTCTACCAACACAGCTGAACTCAAAGGAGAAAGCATACACACTCACACTCACACGCACACACAGAACTGAAGTGATGGTTCAGTGAGCTCATCACCATGGTTTTGACACCTCTCTCAGGCTAGGCCAGCGAGCGGCGAGGAGAGGAAGACAATCTGCCAGCTGAAGGAGGAAGTGCTCTGCAGCCCCGACGAAGAGGCGCAGAGGAAGAGGAAGTCAGAGAGAGTCGGCTCAACCACAGCAAAGTGTGAAGATAAGAGAGATGAATCATGTATACAGAGAGTACCTGCAGCCCCAATGTCTCTCAATTTTGTTGAGACGGATACAGTTCTGCAAACAGAGGCTTATTTGGATTGTGGGAGGCATATACTGCTGAAGACCTGTTCAAACTGGTACGCCCACCACTGAATGTATAGATTTCAGCCTGACTCACCTGGGGGAGGGAGGGAGGTAGGGAGGTAGGGAGATAGGTAGGTAGGTAGGTAGGTAGGGAGGGAGGGAGGGAGGGAGATAGGGAGATAGGTAGGTAGGTAGGTAGGTAGGGAGGTAGGGAGGTAGGGAGGTAGGGAGGTAGGGAGGGAGGGAGGTAGGGAGGTAGGGAGGTAGGGAGGGAGGTAGGTAGGTAGGTAGGGAGGTAGGGAGGGAGGGAGGGAGGGAGGGAGGGAGGGAGGGAGGGAGGGAGGGAGGGAGGGAGGGAGGGAGGGAGGGAGGGAGGGAGGGAGGGAGGGAGGGAGGGAGGGAGGGAGCTGCGAGAAGGAGGTAGGAGGGGAAGTCTTGATGCGATTACAGATTACAGGGTTCAGAAGCTGGATCACCTTGTGATCCCTGACATCTCTCTGCATGTGTGTGTGTTTGACCCAGTAAAAAGGTTTAGGCTGTCATCGGTTCTCACACTTTTGCCTTTCGAGAGCCAGCGGTCACCGTGACACACTGAATAAGACTTAGGCCAGGTCAAGCCAGGCAAAAATCCTCTCTATATTTATTCTGACCCTAGCTCTTCATAGCTGACCATTGACCTGTAGCCGTGCCTGACCTGCCATTGTCCCACATTCACTCGCTCAAAACATCTACAGCATGGAAAGTCAGCCAGCATGATATACATTTACATTTAGTCATTTAGCAGACACTCTTATCCAGAGCGACTTACAGTAAGTACAGGGACATGCTGCTCAGCCATCTGACCACGCCAATATTGGCGTGGTTGTTGTTGTTGTTGTCTTACCTCATTGTCAGTGCTGTGTCGGAAGGTGAGGTTTCTGGGGATGGAGGTCATAGCTTTGGGCAGGCCAAAGTTGGGTTCTGTTGCCTGGTCCGGCACTATGTAGGTGCAGGTGAGGGCGAAGTCTGCCTCTCTCCACTCACTCATCTCTGCAGGCTCAGTCTTCAGCTTCATCTTCGCTTTCTCTCTTTTCTGTTTTGGTGTTGCCGGTCTTCACTCGATTGGTTTGGTGTGGTCAGGGGACAGCTGGAGCGGAGTTTGGTTGCTTTTGGTCTGTGCTGCGTTGGTTCTGTTGGGGCTCTGGCCCAGGGAGTCAGGCACGCTGGTTCCACTTCAAGACCTGGAGAGGAGAGTGGAGATGTGGGAGTCAAGCAGAGAGACAGAGACTACGTGGCCGTACTATCCACACAGGACATACTGTAACTGCCTGTCAGCTTCTTATCACCAGCCAAGGGAATACACCCATACGAAGAGATGAGCAACATGTTTCAGCAAGGCCAGCTCACCGATCAACTGTTTGTGCAAGTCATCCTTTCCTTGGTATTAGCTTAAAAAAAAGAAAAGCCCCTATGCTGTGTGTAGGTGTGGGTGTGTGTGTGTTTTGTTCTCATCTCTAGTAAATCAAAAGCGTTTGTGGTTTTCCATACGGTTAGGTATACTATACAGTCTCTGTTTTCTGTTTTAGTCATATGGACAGAATGCTAGTCCCATACTACTGTCCTAAGATCAGTATGAACACAATCCCCACAACATGAAACAAAATCTGAAGTATTTTGAAAATCTGAAAAATAATAAACTCTGTGAATTCAATGTATTCTGAAACCCCATATTTCTTATCAACACTTGAAGTATTCAATTGAAGGGATTATTACATCTATTTATGACCTGTATTAGTGTTAAGGTTACAATTGTAAACACACAGCATTACCCCTTGACCATGACCCAACATCACTACAAGTCATTTACAATCCCAACACTCTCCTCCCTGTGTTCTAGTGAAGTGAGAAAGGAGCACTACAAACTGTCAATAAACAGGATGAACTATATTTTCACTTACTTTGACACATTCATCGGTTGACTCTTCATGTCTTTGGTAAGGTCATCGCTCGCTCACTCTCTTTTTCTTTTCCGTTTTTTCCTTTTTTCCCTCTATCACTCTGTGTTTCTGTGCAGAAGTCCTTGTGTATAGATCCAGTAGGTATCCTTACTGTGCCCACTGGTCTCTGTCACCAAAACTTCTGAAGCTTGTTTGGAAAAAGCTTTTCAGTCCTCTGCCCCGTCCAATCAGAGGCTCCCGTTGGTCATGTGACCGAGGGGATTACGTGGACATGCGCCAAGTGACACACAACCGTTCGCTTTAAACAACAGAATCAATGTCCAGTTGACCGTGAGTGGCCACACGCGCGCGTGCACACACATACACACCGTCACACACAAAGGAGCAGCCTATGTAAAATGTCTTAATGAATGAATAAAAGGAGAGCAGATGGCAGCCTGCCACTGAAAAACACTGATAGACTTTTGCTTGGTTTGGTCATTAACGAGCAATCTGCTGGCCCTTCTTCAACATTGTCTTGACCTACATCTAGGCCCATGTTGGCCTCCGCCCCCCCCCCCTCATCACACACACATACGTATTTTGTATCATTTAAATACCATCAACATGAAGTTATTTTTCTCCAAAACCCATTTTGAAGGTGAGTGGTGAGTCCCCGGGCCTGGAGGGGGAGGTTGTGGACAGTCTGTGGGTCAGCAGGTCACCCCAGCACAGGTAGGGAGGCAGAGAGGGAGTTCCATGAAGAGGCTCAGACACCTGACTGATCAACCTTCCTTTTCTTTCACATGCCGAGGCTGCAGCTCTCTACTGTGACCCAGACAGGGCTGGGTCAGGATGAGGAAAGGAAAGTAGCGATGAGCAGAAAGGAAAGGACCATTTAACAGCAGAAGGAGGAACCTGAAAAGAAGGAGAAGCTTATCACTTTGCTGCACTGAGTAGGTGACATCATGGCCTGTGTCAACAAACTGACTGTCTGTTGCTCTGTCATAGAAAACAACAGAGAGATGACTGGTTCAAGTGGAGAGTATCTTTGGATGTACAGAATATGATATGATGTGAATGAAAAATCCTAAATATGAAACTAACTATTATGAATGTAAAGAGGTTAAAGGGTTAAGGATATTACCATACAATATTTTAAGAAAATACATATGTCTTTGTCTTTTAAATGTATTTGTATGTATACAATGTGTACATAAATACAGGAGAGATGTTTGTGCGGAAATGCAAAAACAAACGAACTGCATGGTGCTGAGGAGCCATTACTACTTCAATGTGTGTACATTTAAATATGATCGGGTGTTTCTATATATGTGCCACTCCCACCCCCTCACGCGCACACTAGTGAAACAGTAAATTGGCTGCCATATGGTGGGACTCCTATTCTAAGGGTACTGGTCGCTTCACTGTCGCGTGTGGAGGAGATAGGGGTAAGGGGGGGGGGGGGGGGGGGGTAAGGGGGGCGTGGGGGGTCACTTCCCTCTTTCACTGCATGGCGGAGGCTGCATGGGCTAATTTCTCTAATTTGCAGACTGTCTGGGCAGAGGCTCAAGGCTCAGGATCAGGCAGGGTGAGGCCAGCAGGGTGTCCGACTGATCTCTCCTGGTTCCAGCCCAGCCCCGCTCCAGTTGCACTTTTTCAGGGAGAGAGGGCTTAGCTGGACACCGAAGATGGAACTGGAACTGGGCTTGGGGAGGGAGGGAGGGACGTGTTGGAGGATACAACATGGATAAGTTGTGACCTGAGGTCAAAGTTGTTACATAGTTTGAACCTGTTTGGGTCTGCCAGAAGCAGATAAGCCTGAAATGCTGAGTCATCGCCAGGTGAAAGCACACCGACTGCACCTTCTGTTACACCTGCTGAAACGAAAGGGGTGCGATGCTCTAAGTCATTTGTTAGCGTGTAAGACGCCATACAAAAACAAACTCTAATCATTTTGCTGTAGGAGACATTTCATCAGAAGTCATATCGTAAGACAAGAAAATATCGAAAGCCACAGAAGCAACAACAACAAAAAACAACAACAAAAAAACTAAGGCTATTAAGTGTAACTCTATAATGAATCCCCATGAAAGGGTGGATAAGGGTTATCCACCCTTTAAACCCTACACAACTTCAATCTCTCTCCCCCACCTTCCACCCCACACTAGGGGGCTCATTGCCCACACCCCCAGACCTCATCTACAGCCCAACCGCAGGTTCTCCAGAAGGACACTGTGGGGGGTGGGGGGGGGACGGGGGGGAGGGGAGGGGACAACAAGTTCAGCAACGGGTCAGTTGAGATTCCCCCCATCCCCCATCCAATCCCTGCCTCCCCAAACTTCCTTTCACAAAATGATTGGCACACACATGGATGCACACCTACAAGACACACACACAAACACCAGTCAGAAAGCACCCACACACACCAGCAAGCCATCCACACTACTTCCCTCTCGAGCGCTCAGTCTGTTGAGTGAACACTTCAACTTTCCAAGTTTCTCTTACGCTCCTGTGTCTCTCTATCTGCCAGCTTGTTCCACCCGAAAGCTCGGCCAACCTGCCATGTCAAAATACCCAGTCGTGCAGCAAACTTGAAATCACTGAGTCATGGAGTAAACAAATCCGGGGATATCCAACAGGTGATTACAGCATGACCACCTGTTTGTGGCAGTACACATCGTCTGGAGTTTTAGGTGGATCCAGCTCTTGTTATTGAAGACACAACGTGGTGTTCATGAGCTCATGCTCTTTGAAGGAGGGATGGTCATGTGATGGTTGGACCAGCGGTTGCTTAGACACGCTCTTGTGACCTGCCATCCCAGCTCAGCTGTGTGATGGCCTGGGGGAAGGAGGACGTGCTGCACCAGTGTGACAGTTGTTCTGTTGTTCAGACTGAAAGTGAGACCACTTCAGAGTGTTTGTGGTCGATTCAGTGCGCGTGTGACATAGACCGTAGATTTGAGTGTGTCAGTATTTTTTGGTGGGTGTCTGTGGTAAATCGAGCTGAATTGCAGATTTGAACATGTTGATCCCATGTTGGTCTTTCATACACATACTTGAATCCTTCTCTCCATTTCTATTCCTCCCTCTATTTCTTTTCTTATTTTTAACTGATTTATTTCCTTTCTCCTCCATTGTCCAGCCCCACACAGGACTGTAGTAAACAGTCAAACTAAACACTAAACAGTAAACAGTATACAGATAAACAGATATCCAGGAGACTACCACTGTAAAGAGGATTAATTTCTCTGTTTGTGCATCATCTCTTCTGTCAATGCAGACGTCAGGGGAATGGCCACCGGAACTCCCCGGCAACAGCAATCCCCCCCCCCCCCCCCCACCTCAATGCCAAGGCAGCCCTTTCTGGCAATGTCAGTGGTCGCCATGGTGATGTTGACATTCCATTTGTTTACCGCCACTCGCGGGATTTAGCGCACCCTCAGATCCCTTTAACCCCTGGGATTATCCCCCCGAAGAAACCTTAAATATATATGATTGCATTATGTGGTGGTTTCATTACTGAAGTACGGCAGGCTTGTTTTTCCTGGCTCCTTGTCCTCGCCTGTTTTTGTTTTTGACAATAGTTTGTATTGTTCTGTGAGTGTGTGGTGGGGGTGGGTGGAGGGGTTGATTGTAAAGAGTAATCCAAGGTGTATCATTCACACAGAACCTGTTCAAGCCAAGAAGGAGTCAAATGGCAGCATGTGTCATACATGTGGTTGATGATAGAGACTCCAGGACGAAGCTTTGGTGTCCCGGCCTTCCCCTATCTCTCTCTCTCCCACCTCCACCACCACCACCAAGGAACTCATCTTTCAGACGGATAACCTTCCCTCCGCTGGTTTCACACTGAGAGAAGCCATGGATGTTGGGAGGCTCTTTGTGCTCACTGAAATGCCTTGTTGATGTCTCATTTTAGCAAGGCCGAATTATATATACAAGACACACAACTCCTATAATCTCTAAGGTGGAATTCAAATACCAAATACACATATTTAATCTTGACCCGTAATCTTGGCAGATCCTACAAAAACCCTTCAAAACAGGCAAACAAGCCTCTCAAGGAGATGTGTTGTCCGGTTAGCGCTTAGCAAAACACAACAACAGTGGAGACTAAGCTAGCTGGGGTGCCTGTCATAAGTTCCTCCACATCTGTCACAAGATTGAGATCATGTGCTAGGAATTGTTTTCTCCCCCCTCCTTTCTCTCTCTTGTTGTCCTTTTCTTATTCTCCTAATTCTCAGAACCTTGCTACGTAGAAGGAGGAGTCGTTTGTTCTAGCCAATGAGAGTGAATGTTGTTGGGATGGGGGGTGGGGCTGGTTGATGTATTGGGGTTTAGTATGTGGTGGGGGGGTGAAGGAACATCTGGAGGAGGATAAGGAGGAAGTGGGGTTGGGATTGGGGACATATAAGACAAAGTCATAAAACAAAGTGGATGTCCAAGTGACATCCAAATCTGGAATAAAACGCTTTTATCTGTACATTTTCATCTTCCACCATGGTGTGAGAAGGAGATCAGAAATGAAGATGTAAGTGTAAAGTAGTTAGTATTAACCCCTTTCGTCCAAACAGACAAATATGTTTGTGGTAATCCTCTTGATGCCAATGTAAGAACCATGTGTTCATCTTTAATGTCATGCTACATAAATGAAGGCTTTCAGCATCACTTTGTTCCAGAGATTACATGCTACAGTATGGGTTCTATGGTCAATAGTATGTGCATGCAGATATCAACGAAAACAAAAAACAAATACATAACCTAAACCTATATATAAACCTTACATCCATACAAATCGTACAGCCCTATAATATAATGACTGTCCTCAACAACAACAACAATTGATTTACTTTATTTTTTATTTTAAGTGCTATCTTCAGAGGAAAAGAAATGAGATCCAACACTTTCTCACAACCTTTGTGTGTGTGCAGAGCTGCTCTGGTGGCAGACAAAAGTAGCGGTCTGCGTGTTTCACACCTCTGCTTTGCACACTATTAAAGAGGAAGGAAAGAGACAAGCTCGTGAAAATGTGGCCCCTCATCTCTCTGCACCATTAGCTGCACCACAAGCTGTGTGTGCTAAGCTTTTATGTGGCATGACTCTGTTTGGCTACACTAAACTTCTAATTGAACGTTAATAAATTATACCAGTATGGTCCTAAGGGGGATTTCAGACTGGGGTTCCTATGTATCTCCATCGCACTAAGATGATTGTAGTTATTAAGTAGGAGCTGGTTGGATTAATATGCAAAGATGGAAACTTTAAGCCCTGAAAAGCAAAGCCAGGCAGATAGGAAGTGAGTGAATGAGAAAGAGTGTGTGTGGTGGTGTGTGTGCATGCGCATGTGTGTGTGCATGTAGGTCATCAACATGTTCACTTCCAAAAAAACTACCCAGACTAGATACAAAAATCAATATGCACAGGTTTTGAACACGCGCCACCCACATGTCTCCTACTATCCAAGTCACGTCCAGAGGGGATGTAATGGGGGAGGGGGGGCTGTACGGGCCTGTCTACCGGAGGGGGGGGGGGGGGGGGTAGGGGGGGTGTCAACAGGTGGGCTTGTCTGTAAAGGCGACCCCCAGATAGACTTGAGACCCACAGATCCCTCTGTCAGACAGGGGAACAGCGGATTTGAACCCAAATCCACCGGATCAATAAAAGTGTCTGCTAATTAGGCTGGATCTGGACCTGCCCGTGGAGAGAGGGAGACAAGTAACTGAGGAGGCAGAGAGGGAGGGACGGGGGAGGGATGGGGGGGGATGGGGGGAGAAGGAGGACAGGAAAACAAGAGGAACAGCCAGAGCTGACTCAGGGGTGTCTAGACGGAGGGAAACCCCCAGACAGATGGAGAGAAGACAGGAGAGTAGAGGAGTGGAAAGCAGGTGAAGGAGTGACTGCTGTCCTACTCTCCCTCCCTCCCTGCCTCCCTTTTTCTCCCTCTCCATTCTCCTGTCTTACGTCTACTGCCTGTTGTCCTTGTCCCCGTGTTCTGTGTCTTCTTTGTCCCCAATCTTCCCCTCCTTGTTCTCCTCCCCTCCGTCCTACTACTCACTCTGACCTTAATCTGCTTCTTCTTTAGGACAACAATCAACCCCCTAATTGTCTTAATCCCGCTGGTCTTTAACTGTCCCTCCAGGCCATGCATGTGCCGCTAGCGGTGATGCTGCTAACTAAATGCTAATCGATATCTGACAGAAAGCCACCAAGCACGGCCCTCCTCCCTCCTAACAGCTAGGGATTAGGCCTCATCAACAGACTTAATTAGGCTACTTTAATTTGAGATTTTCTTCATTTCTTCAGAAATGATTAAAAAGATTAAGATAGGAGACTGAGCTGATTATTATTATTTGTTTCAATCAAGCTGAATATAACTTTTATAATAAGATGTAGACCTGCTTTGTTTCTGGTTTTATAAAAACCACTGAGAGAAGACAAGATAAGGCATTATACTCATTAAAAAACCCTTGCTCAACAGTTGTTTTGGTCTGTTTAGAGGTTTGATTTGAGTAAAAGGTTATGTAAACATAATTGATTCCCATAATATATATAGTTATTTTCATAATAACTATGGGGATATACATATATAAATGTTCAAATGTTCAAATGGGGAGAGGGGTGGCTGCAAGGATGACCACTTGGAAAATGTTTATGTATGTATGTGTGTGTGTGTGTGGGTGTGTGTGAATGCAGGTTTGGATACAGTGTGAAATGTGTCTATGTATCTAAAGGTGGTATCGTGAGTTTACCTTGATCACCAATGACTCAAAGTCCTCTAATCTCTATCTTGATCCAGATCTCTCTTTCTCGGCATGTGGACAGGTGTGTATTTCTGTCTGCCTCTAAGTGTGTCAATGCTCCATAACTAGTCTGAACATCCTCTCCCTCATCTTGGCTGTGAGTGTCCAGTCACGCTGTCCTCCCCTCCCTCCCTCCCTCCCTCCACTCCTCCCTCTCCTCCTCCCTCTCCTCCTCCCTCTCCTCCTCCCTCCCTCCCTCTCCTCCTCCCTCTCTCTTCTCCCTCTCCTCCTCCCTCTCCTCCTCCCTCTCCTCCTCCCTCTCCTCCTCCCTCTCCTCCTCCCTCTCTCTTCTCCCTCTCCTCCCTCAGCCTGTCTGCACACCCAGTCCATTGCGTGGTGGTGGTGAATGTCTGTGTTATAATCTGATTGATTGGGTAATCTGTCGTGGTTTGGCAGGCTACCTGTGCCCATGGCCCGTTAGAAAATCAGCAGGCGAGGCATTGGGAGGGGACCACAGTTCCCCTAGTGTCTCTTGGCAGGGCCACGCTGGTTTCATAACCCTCCATCTGTCTTGGCTGGTCCACTTACCTCCTCGTGGACATCATCCAGTGCCTGGATGGTCATGTGACTGGCAGTCAGACAGGCGTTGATAGAGGAGACGCTGTAGTTAGTCAGGCTGTTCACTCTGCCGAGTTGGCCTTTCTTACCAGTATGAACTCTCATATCCTGAAGAAAATAAAAAAGTACAATGCAGGAAAACAATGGATCTGTTCCAGAAATAGTCCTCAGACTAATTATCCAGTCATCTCCCTTTCCTGGATAAGCGCCACCTCCCTCTGTGTAACAATCTCCATCATTTCCTTGTCGGCGTGTAAAAGCTGTGAGACTCTTTAACCACGCAAACGGGCTTGGTGACATTTGTTTATGAATGACACACATCCTGACAAAACTAGCTACTGTCACGCTACCCCCTGACATATGACATGTGAATATGGTTACTGTTACAGCAGCCTAATTGTACTGCTTTGAATTCGAATAAACGCTGCAGCGTTTATTCAAAGAAATACGGTAATAGTTACTGTATTTACAGTATATGTATCTGGCACGAGGGTTGCGCAACCTCTGTCAATGTAACACAATGATACATGACTTCATCGATCATTTGAGACTAAGATCCCCTAGTTCATTATTGGAAGAGGAAGATTAACAGGGAGTCCAGATGTCTTGAGTCTTCCGGTAACAGCATCCCTCCCCACCGTTGTCGACTATGTTAATCTTCTTCAGATAAATTAGGCTGAAATTAGCCCCATCCCCTCACTCCCCTCCCCTCCTTTTCCCAGTCGTTCGTTTTCACAGCTTTGTGGATTAGACAGATTAAAAGTCTGAAACTCTGTTTTTGTCATTTTCTCTGTCTCTGTCGCTCTCTCTCTCTCTCTCTTTCTCTCTCTCCTTCACTATCTATCACAACACACCTCAGTTGACACTAAGCCCCTTACAGTATCTACAACCCCCACTTACATCTACTCAACCATTCCACAAGCATTTCTATATGAACTACATTGACTTCAACCCTTTCCTGGACACGAAAACAATCTGAAATCAAGAAATGTGTAAAAGAAGAAGTTGAATTTCATAGCAACTACAAAGACTACTGTTTCTATAACAATGACTTCTATGATGCAGCATGTTAGAATAACAGTTTAGTGACTGATCAGGAGGATTTTCATTGTGTCTTTTTCTTTTCCTCCCCAACAGCATTAAGGTGACCTGCTTACTGCTGTAGCTGTTCCTGCCTGTCCTTCTGGCACACACACACACACAACACACACACACACATTCTCAGGGCTTGTGGAATATCAAAAGGAGGCTGGTCTGCAGGTTCTGATGCTTCTGGTATCGCTGAGTGTGCACTGATAGAGGTTCTGGGATTGTTTCATCATGGCACCATTGCCACCGTAGAAACCCTGACTGATTCAGTTCACAGAAACCCATATATTGTTTTCTATTGTTGTTCTTCTGAACCCAATGATCCCTGACCGTGAGGAGGACACAGTCTCCCTTTACCTGTCTAGGCAGCAGATGTGTCACTGTTCTGCTGTTATTGGGTGAGTCAGATGGCTGAGCGGTTAGGGAGCCAGGCTATTAATCAGAAGGCTGTTGGTTTGATTCCCGGCCGTGCTAAATTACATTGTGTCCTTGGGCAAGGCACTTCACCCTACTTGCCTAGGGGAGAATGTCCCTGTACTTACTGTAAGTCACTCTGGATAAGAGCGTCTGCTAAATGTAATGTAACTAAACAACTTTTTGTGATGGAGGTGAGTGCTGAGTCATGGTGATAGCTGTCTCAGTTAGGGAATTTTTTTCAGTCAATGGACCTGCAAAATTATTATTGACGAGCCGACACATCATTTCCTGTTCCCAGAAGGGGGGGGGGGGGGGGGGCAGGAGGGAGCACAGGGGGGGATTATGGGGAAGGATATGTATCATCATGTATCTGCGTTTCTCTGTTCACAGAATGGCAATTGATATGGCTAGGATTATGGTTAAGGTTATGGTTAAGGTCAGGTTGAATAATTCAACACAATTTTCGGTAGGTATGTGTGTTGACCAGGGGCGGATTAAAACCGTAAAAAAAAAACGGTTAAATATCTGATGAATGCACGTTATAACGTGTCACTTGTTGAGCCAAGTAAGCTTATATGTCAAATAAAACCACATTTTTGGACAAATTTGTATTTACGAACACAGAAAACTGTTTGCATTTTAGTAAAATGTTTCAACACCACAGACAACGACAGCTGATTGACAGCGATGGTGCTGAACAGGCCAAGTGCGCTCAATCAGATGATGAGAAGTAGGATGTGAGAGGAGCACACGATGCTACCACACTTCTCCTACTATCTCGTTCTTTTCTTTTTAATGAGCCCGATTGACATTTTCCCTCCATTTTCGTAACTATTCTCTTAAGTGCTATATCTATGGCGCTGCCACTGTCTAACTGTACTCCCTGGATAAATATTGTCTAATTTCTGGAAAAAACTAAAAAACTATTTGAGAAAGAAGCAGACAGAAGGGTTGCATTATGCATTTGAAGGTTAAACTGTCAAAATGTAAGTCAGTGAAGCAAGATCAGCGGTGTTTGAGGGGCCCCTTATTGGCACGGGCCCTGGGGCTACTGCACCCAAGCACCCACGCTATCTCCCCTACTGGTGTTGAAATTGTATGCGCTGACATTAGCTGCAAGCTGTGTGTTGTCTTTGCAGGGAAAGGGACGGAGGGGCAGGGAGAGGACAGGAAAGAGGCAGGGGGGAGGACAACAGGGGGCAGAGGGAGGATAGGAGGGGGGGAGGACAGAGGGGGGCAGGAGTCAGGACAGGAGACAGGAGGAGGGTAGGAGTAAGGACAAGAGGGGGGCAGGGGGGGGGGGCAGGGGGGGGTAAGGGGGAGACAGGAGGGGGGTAGGGGGGTGGACAGGATGGGCAGGAGGGAGGACAGGGGGGCGAAGGTGGGAGGAAAGCACATGACCAGGTGCCAGGTATGAGTACACAGTTTGGTGCTTGAGGCCATAAAGGAGCTAACGTGAGGGTGTTAGAAGCTGTCAGGAAAGGACAGCTTGTCTGAGACTCATCCGTCTCAGACAAGCACATGCACACATGTAAAGTACAGGGTTGCGTTTTCTGGAAAATTACACTGTATGAACACAGGTCGACATGTGGACATAATGAAACCAGAGGTGGAGATAGCATGGGTGTCTGGGTGCAGTAGCCTCAGGGAACCGTGACAATTAGGGGCCCTTCAAACGCCTCCGATCTTGCGCCACTTGACGAGAACAGGGGCCTTCGCCAAGTGACACATTGCAGATTATTAGCTGATTATTATATATCGGGCGCATTAAAAAGGATGAAACATTACATTTACATGTATTCATTTAGCAGACACTTTTATCCAAAATGACTTACAAGAGAGAGCTTTACAAAAGTGCATAGGTCAATGATCATAAACAATGAGGAAATAAACTAACATCTGATCCAACATCCCAGTTGAATCAGTAGTTCAACTGGGAGAGCACAAGTGCTTGGACTAGCAGCTGGGTTACCACATTCAAATTGCCATAAACATTGCCACATTAAAATTGCAATGCAGTGGTGACAAACACACACGCACACACACGTTAAATAATTATTTAAAGTATTAATTCTGGCAAAACTTTAAACACATTCTTTTTAATTGACACACACTCTACTGTTGTTGTATGACTGTAAACTAAATATTAATTTAAAAAACATCTGCCAGGACCACACACATGCACACAGATTCACACACAAACTCTATTCCTGTCCCTCGATCCTCCCACAGTGCCAAGACCTGCCAAACTGGATGGATGATGTCACTTCCTGCCAGGAGCAGGACAAACGCTGGCTGTGTTGGACGAGTGGGTGAGAGAGTAACATGATTTCACTTTCACTTCTGACTCTCAGGCGCTGACTCACACAGTGAGCTGGGACAGATAGACGGAAGAACCGACATCAAAAATATACAGACCGACCGACGGACGCACAGCTTGGGAGGCAAACAGATACGCCTGAAGACACTGATATGGAATTCAAATACCCAGCAGCCAGAAGGGATGAGAGTAAGGTCGGTGTCAAATTGCCATTGGGCTCTCTCTCTTTCTCGCCCCTTCTATCTTAAAGGGGCAGGCACAAAACCAGGAAGTGCTCTCCAGGCCAGGGCCAGGCATAACAACAGATTGTCGAAAACTGCATCCTGTCCCTTGACACTGTTCCTTACCTGAGCACAGTGTGTTTCTTATCTGTAGCAATCAATCATTTGTGTCCTGCACCACATGCCTGAACCAGACCCTGTGCTTCCGACTAAGATACCATGAACTCTGGTTTCCAGCTAATGTACCCAAAGAACTGCTTTTATGATTCGACAGAAAACGTCTTTAGTAGAACTCTGAGGTAGTGGGTGTCATAAAACCGTACGTGCACATGTAGACATTCATGTCTGTGTGTGAAGCACGTGTGTGTGTTTGTAGTACCGCTGTCATGTGTAGCCTACCTCTATCCATCAGGTTGATGTCTACCATGGGGTCAAGGTACCTGATCCTTATGCCTGGCTGGAGGACACTGACAGTGAAGAGACCAAGGTGATCCAGTAAATCAACAACAGCACAGCATCACACTGTACATGCACAGATTTGGTATTCATTATTGTGTCCTGAATACCCATATGTTTGTGTGTGTGTGTGTGTGTGTGTGTGTGTGTGTGTGTGTGTGTGTAATTAGGCCTTTGTGGAGGAGCAAAACAAGCTGACTATGCCTTACCTGGAGCAGTGCACCATCAGATCTCAGTTTAAGCAGAGACTCACCGAGCTCTACAACTATCCCAAATACAGCTGCCCGTACAAGAGAGGAGACAGGTAGGAACTAAGTACAGGAGAGACCAGAGCACAGTAGACTACAGTACAGGAGAGACCAGAGCACAGTAGACTACAGTACAGGAGAGACCAGAGCACAGTAGACTACAGTACAGGAGAGACCAGAGCACAGTAGACTACAGTAGAGGACCGCATACAGCAGCAGAGCACAGCAGAGTAAAGTAGAACAATGTTGCCATGCTTGTTCCCCTAGCTACTTCTACTTCCACAACCAAGGCCTGCAGAACCAGGATGTGCTATACGTCCAAGACTCCCTCCACGGCCCTGCCTCTGTGTTCTTTGACCCCAACACCCTGTCAGAGGACGGAACCGTGGCTCTCAAGAGTGAGTCACACTCTAACCCCCCCCCCCACACACACACACACACACACACAATCACATCCACACACACTAGAGGTTTGTCAACAGGTGGTATGTCATGTGTCTTAGTCTAGCTTTCTGTCCCCACCCCCCCCCTTAGTGGGCCGTCTGTCGGAGGAGTGTGAGTACTTTGCCTACGGCCTGAGCACCAGCGGCTCGGACTGGGTGATGGTGCGTTTCCTGCGGGTCAGCGACCTTGTCACGCTGCCGGATGTCCTTGAGCGGGTCAAGTTCAGCTGCCTGGCCTGGACGCATGACGCACGGGGTGTCTTCTACAACTGCTACCCCCGCCCGGACGGCAAGGCTGATGGTCAGAGACACACATTCCCATTCAGTCCCTCTGCTCAGCTCACACAGCAACATGCTTCTGCCCTAATGCAGATAGGGTCAAAACCGACGGATACAAATGTGCAAAACACACATACGGAAACCTGCACACACACACAAACATACAAAGCTGAGTTATAAAAAAAAGGTAGAACATGAAAGAAAGAGGAAGTGAGAATATTTTAATGATCATTTCTCATCCACCCGTTTCCTTTCACACGCAAAAAAAACCCTGCAGCCAATCAGCTCTCTCCATTTAACCACAGGGACAGAGACCACATCCAACATCAACCAGAAGCTCTACTACCATGTGATTGGCACCAGCCAATCCGAGGATATCCTGGTGGCAGAGTTCCTTGACCACCCCAAGTGGCACAGCTCTGTGACGGTGGGTGGAGATGTTCTGATTGAGTGATTTAGTTGGCACAGTACAATAGTATCTATCTATCTATCTATCCATCTATTTCTCCTGATAAAGCCTCACCTCTCATTTCATTTCAAAATGAGTGCACATGCAGCACAATTAGTTCCAAGTATATTCCAACTATCTAGTTTTCTTACTCCCTTTCTTTCACTCTCCCTCCCTTTCTCCGTTTCTTCATCCATCTCTCCCTCCATCCCTCTCCAGGTGTCAGATGATGGCAGGTATGTGGTTCTGTCCATCACAGAGGGCTGTGAGCCAGTCAACCAGCTGTGGTACTGCGACCTGCAGAAGCTGACCAATGGCATCACAGGTGGACACCTCCTCTGCCCCCCTTCCCCTCAAAATACCGAATGTACCGACAAAGAAAGCACCAGAATAATTGTTGTATCACCTGGAATCACTTCAGAAACTCAAGCCAGGGTTCCACCGCATTGGGTGTCCCTGAACACATTCCTGTCGAGAAATCTCAGCCTGCATCACATTCATCCATGGTAGCTTTCTGTCCTGTGCACGGTTCAATCTCCCACTCACCTCTCTTCCCCTGTCTCCCAGGCCTGCTGCCCTGGGTGAAGCTGGTGTCCACCTTTGAGGCGCAGTACTCCTACATCACCAACGAGGGCAGTGTGTTCACGTTCAGGACCAACCTGGACGCCCCTCGGTACCGTGTCATCAACGTGGACGTGGAGAAACCAGACAGGAGCCTGTGGGCCGCGCTCCTGCCCCAGCACGACAAGGATGTCCTGGGTAGGAATGCGATGCGGTCACGCTGGAGGGGCTTCGCACACCAAAAAGCCCTTATCTGTCCTTGACGCACTCTCACACTGTTTGGGCTGTTAGAGATGGGGTTCTGTGAGGTCAAGGTTTTCTGCACGGTCAATCGACGGGAGAGGATGATAGTTTGTTGTGATGTATGAGTGTGTAACTGGATGCAGATTAGAACATCTGTCTTTGAGCATGGTAACCCAGAGAGGAATTCCCTGGTGCTGTGTTTGGGCTTTTCAATTTGTGGTCAGGGGCTAGTCCAAAATGCACAGATTGCCAAACGAGTGTCACCTTTTGAAGGGATGCTGATTTAGAGAGCAGACCACATCGTAGCGTACCCCAAGGGGGAACCTTCTTTCTTGGTCAAGCCTACTTTCGTCAGAGAACTGATTTCGAATGAAAAAGTGAAACTTTAGCGTTAAGCAATACGTGAGGAAGTGTCCTCTCCTTAGAAAAACATCAAGTTTCATTGCAACGGTAACACTGAAACACACACACACGGGACAAATCAGCGATGTGCACATACAAAAAGCAGAAATGTAGTTATGTACGTACGGTTCACAGAAGTGTGTGTGTGGTTCAGTTTCCAAACTCGGAACTAAACTGAACTGTCGTGTAGTGTAGTATTCAGAGAGCCACACAGGAAATCACCATGACTGAACAATTGTCATTTCACTTTGCACACACTAAATGTTAGTTTCACACTGCACATACTCCAAATTGGGGTAGAAAAACAGAATCCTTTAACTGTATTCTGCTGGTTATCTTTCATCAGTCAATACACCGATTGAGCTTGTTAGACTGTGAATTCTGACTGTTATTTTTTTGAATTCGCTCACTTTACTAAATGCCTTCGGAGCCTATTTCCCAGAAAGTGTATACAATTATCAATAAGCCATCTACGAAAAAAAGTATTTACCAACCAGTGCATGTCAGGAACAGGCTGCCACCTAGAGGCCGTCTGGGAATGTTTCCCAAACACCCATACATCTCCCTGCACACACCAGGCTTTGTGGCGTGTGTGAACCAGCGCCACCTGCTGGTGAACTACGTCCATGACGTGAAGGACATCCTGCAGCTGTACGAGCTGTCGGGCGGCCGGTGGGTTCGAGATCTGCCTCTCGACGTGGGCACTGTGGCCGGTCTCAGCTGCAAGAAGAAACACTCTGAATTCTTCTACAAGTTCACCTCCTTCACTACCCCAGGTTAGACTCACATACATACACACACACACACACACACACACATACACACACACACACACACACACACACACACTGACGTTGCTGTGTCTTCTCTCTCCAGGTATCATCTACCACTGTGACCTGAGCCTGGAGAACCCAGAGCCCTCTGTCTTCAGGCAGGTGGAGGTGAAGGGAGTCCGACAGGAGGACTATGAGACCAACCAGGTTTGAGGTCAAGGGTCAGGGTTCAGGGGCTAGAACCAGGGTTTAGGGTTGGAATGAGCAGACTTGGCTTTGAGCTTTCTATGTCAGACCTCCAGACTTGAGAAATCCTTCTCTGCTGTGTCAGGTATTTTATCCCAGCAAGGATGGAACCAAGATCCCCATGTTCCTGGTTCACGCCAGGGGCCTGAAGAAGGACGGGACACATCCTGTCTTCCTGTATGGATACGGAGGCTTTGAGAACTCTGTCCAACCACACTACAAGTGAGGAACTTCCCTACAGTACATCTGTTTCTCTGTGTGTGTGCCTGTGTGCGTTGATTTGTGTGTTTCTGTCTTTGCTCATTTGTGTTTAAGCATGCTGATGTGCGATCACAATTCTCTTCCTCTTTTTCTGTCACTCTATATTGCTCTCTCTCTCTCTCTCTCTCTCTCTCTCTCTCTCTCTCTCTCCATGTCTCTTTTCCCCTCTCTCTTGTTCTCTCTGTCTTTGTCTCTCTCTCCAGTGTTGCCTACCTGCTGTATGTGAGACACCTGGGAGGAATCCTGGCTGTGGCCAACATCAGAGGAGGAGGGGAATACGGCCTGGACTGGCACAAAGGTGCACACACACACACACAGTACACACATGTATATACACACGCACACACACATCACACACACATACAGTACACACATGTATATACACACGCACACACACCACACATACACACACACACACACACACACTGGCCTTCACTGAAACCCCTAAAGCAGTGTGACTATTTAATAACTGTATATCATCGTTACAATGATGTACAAACTACTATCCTGACCTATCTCTGTGTGTATGTGTGTGTGTATCTGTGTGTGTGTGTGTGTGTGTGTGTAATTACTGTAGCTGGTACTCTCGGGAACAAGCAGACATGCTTTGATGACTTCCAGTGTGCTGCTGAGTATCTGATCCAGGAGAAGTACAGCATCTCCAGTCTCATCGCCATCAACGGGGCCTCGAACGGAGGCCTGCTTGTTGGTACGGACGTGTGTGTGTGTGTGTGTGTGTGTGTGTGTGTGTGTGTGTGTGGTGTGTGTGTGTTATCTGGAGGACGTTAATCCAGTTATCGCAAAGGTAATCAGGCCCATACATTTGAAGATGATTCTTCTAAATGGACCCCCAGCTACTGCTGTCAGAACAGCATTATCTCCTTTTTATTATAGCAGATTTATTCTATCGTCAGTGTAATGGTTAATGTCAAATCCATCCAGCTACTTAGCTTCAATTAATTCAGGGATTAAACAGCACATTAAACAGTAGTTAGCCACATCATTTGGAAAGACTGCCAGCCATATGCCATTGTACTGCTAGAGTGTACTTCTTTACAGTGTTAGGGGCTATTTGGGAGCGATTGCAAATAGAGTAAAGGCAATCATGTTTTAAATGTGTGTGCGTATGCATCTTGAATTAGTCATTTATGGGTGTGTGCAGGCAGCATGAATTAGTAATTCATGTAAGTGTGTGTGTGTGTGTGTATGGCCCAAATGAATTAGTTATATGTTGGTTATTTATACAGTATCTTTTCTATAAAAGTTTTTTTAAATGATCTCTCCCTCTTCCTCCCTCCCTCTCCCTCCCTCTCTTTTTCTCCCCCTTCTTCCTTCTCTCTCTAAGCTGCGTGTGTGAACCAGCGTCCAGACCTGTTTGGCTGTGCGGTTGCTGAGGTGGGAGTGATGGACATGCTCAAGTTCCACAAGTTCACCATCGGACACGCCTGGACCACTGACTACGGCTGTGCAGACAAACCGGAGCAGTTCCAATGGCTCATCAAGTATGTCTGTGACCCAGACACACACACGTGCACACACACACACACACGTGCACACACACACGTGCACACACACACACCCACGCACATACACGCCACACACCCTTTCCCAAGTACAACTAACCAATTGGTTCTCCCTCCCTCCCTCCCTCCCTCCCTCCCTCCCTCTCTCTCTCTCTCTCTCTCTCTCTCTCTCTCTCTCTCTCCCTCCCTCCCTCCCTCCCTCCCTCCCTCCCTCCCTCTCTCTCTCTCTCTCTCTCTCTCTCTCTCTCTCTCTCCCTCCCTCCCTCCCTCCCTCCCTCCCTCCCTCCCTCCCTCCCTCCCTTCCTTCCTTCCTTCCTTCCTCCCTCCAGATACTCCCCCCTCCACAACTTGCCCCCGTCTTCCTACTCCGGCCCCCCCTACCCGGCCACCCTGCTGCTGACAGCCGACCATGATGACCGCGTGGTGCCCCTGCACACCCTCAAGTACTGCGCAGCCCTGCAGCACGGCGTGGGCGGCAGCCCCGGGCAGCGGCAGCCCCTCCTGGTGCGGGTGGACACACGCAGCGGGCACGGGGCGGGCAAGCCCACCGCCAAGGCCATCCTGGAGGACACGGACATCTACTGCTTCATCGCCCAGACCCTGGGGCTGAAATGGAGGGAGTGAGGGAGAGAGGGGAGGTGGGAGAGATAAGGGGAGGAAACTAGCTTGAGGTAGAAAGGTAGATTAGAGAGAAACGCTGGAAGCGAGGGATGGAGGGAGAGAAGAGGAAGATGGAGTTTGCAATGGGTGAACAGGGAAGAACAACACAAATACTGGGAAAGGTTCTTTACAGTTACTGAATCAAAGTCCAATCACAGTTAAAAAGTTTACTATACAAATACTTACAAATCGGCTACTTTTTTCATTGATGCCTTCATTGACAAAAATCTATTGACAAAAATTAATTTTTGATAATAAAATGTTTTTTTTTATTTCTATGCCTTTCTATTATTATATTCACTATTATAAAACGATTTATCCATGAACTTAGTAAAGTAAGAGCTTTTTGAGAGATGCTACACTCACATCCACCACCAGGAGGCAGTGTAGGATTTCAAAAAGCTTCTGTCTCACACTGAAACTCACCCAGCAACATTGAAGCCCACTGGAACTGCTGTCAAATCAATCAGACACATTCTGCTGCAGTGAAGTCGGAGGTCTATGTCAGATTTACATATTTATGTTCTCCCCTCCTCCCCTCTCCTTTCTTCCCCCCCCCCCCCCCCCAGGAACCTGATCTGACTCAAACAAAGAATGATGCAACAGTAGAAACTGAACAGTCAGACTAGAAGAGTACATGAGTACTGTGGATTTCCAAAACATCTGTAAAAGTCAGTCAGTCTGTCAGTCAGAAACAGCTACAGCAGGCGGTCAGCCAGAGTTTAATCTGAGCTCACCGAATACTGGGCTGCCTGAACTGCCCAGGCAGCCCAAGCTCCCTCACTGCACAGACAGAGGGTCAGTGGGAAGAAGAGATGGATGTATAAAGGGATGGAGGGACAGCAGAGAGGATACGGTGATAGAGAGGAATGGAGAATAAAGTATTTGGAACTAATGGCTTCCCATCCCGTGAGGAGGAGAGATAGGATGATTGAAGGAGAGACAAAGCCAGTAATCAGTTGAATAAGTTGAGCACAGGAGAACGTGGGAGAGAGAAGAGATGGGAGAGAGAACAATAGGGAAAGGGATAGGGAGAGAAAAGGAGAGAGGAAGGAGGTAGGAGTATGGAATCTTTTCTCCCAGCAGGGCTAAAGAGGATTGTTCAGACCTTTTCTGCCTCATTTCCTTCCTTTGACACATCTTTCATCCCCACACCTCTCTCTCTCTCTCTCTCCCTCCCTCCCTCCCTTCCTCTCTCTCTCTCACTCTCTCTCTCTCTCTCTCTCTCTCTCCTAGCTCCCTCAGCTCTCGGCACATACACACACTTTCACCTAGAATAGCTCTGGCTCCCATAGCTCCTTGCTACACACACACACATAAAGACACACATACACACAGGTCCCTGTACTGTCTTCGTTTGTTTATTCGCCTCCACAATGCAGGGATTAATTTCTCAAAGCCGATTTGAGCAGCGGCACGCTTGGCCAGAGAGCAGGGAGCAACTTCAGTAGAGAGGGAAGTTTCTCCTTCACACTGATTTAGAGGTGGACTCCTTTCTCCTTTCTACGCTCCCTTTAATCTGCACAGCCAGGGGAGGGAGGGAGGGAGGGAGGGAGGGAGGGAGGGAGGGAGGGGGGGAGAAACGGAGAAGGAGAAAGAGGGGAGAGAGGGAGAACGATAGGCCCCCAACTGACGCCTGGCTGGGAACCGCTCTCCTTTACACCCCTTCTCTCACTTCCTCTTTTTCCTCTGAATCCTTTTGTTCCATCGTGGCGCGGATTTCCTTCTGATCTCTTTTCTTTTGTCATGTATAGCACTTCGCCCATTTGCTTCCTCTGGCCCAATCAGAGCATGGTTCTTTGCAGCTCAGGTATGAGCCAAGACTGTTGATGCGCTGATGCTTATGTAACTACAGGTCACGGTGAGGTCATCTCACAAGCACGTCATCCAATCAGCAAACAGTCCACTCTTAGTTGCGGTGTCCAGCTGTCTCGTGCCGGGCCCGGGTCACACAGCGATGAACATGCTAATCCTATCACACATATTAACCAGAGAGGTTTCAATCAGAGAGCAGAGAAGAAGAGGTTTGTAAAGGAGAGGCTGCTGGAGGTATTACTGCCTGAGTGTATTTACCTTGCAGGTAGGCAGCCAGCCATGGGATAAAGATGAAACTCATTACCTTGCCTCGAATATTCTCAGAATAAATACGATTTTAATATAAAACTTGATGGATTAGTGCCGAGGTAAATAACCAAACTAATTCTGTAGCAAAAGCACACACACACGCATGAGCAGGTACGTGCATGCACACACATGCTGGTGAGCCCACACAGATTTGCACATACCTACAGTTGCCTACATCCAACACATAGAAACGGCAGGATTTATTTGCATTTACAGTCAATTCACAGGCTCCCCCAGCCCTAGTTCGACGTGTGGGAGGAGAGGACTATAAAAAGGCAGTAGTTAAAAAGACCCTCCTTAACATGTCCATTTGATGGATAGACCCTGGAGAGAAAGAGAGAGAGAGAGAGAGAGAGAGAGAGAGAGAGAGAGAGAGAGTGAGAGGGGAGGTAATTTAAAGTGTAAACGGTAGAGACATGAGACTAGTGTGGGTGAGGAAAGTGTGGTGGGTCTAACTGTGAGCTGGTTCACCTGGAGGTGAGGGAGAGGAGGACCTACAGTATCAATATGGAATCTGGGAGCTGCAGACGAAGGTGTTGATTACAGTAACACACACACACACAATTCGTATTGGAGATTTTTTAATAACACGTTTCAATATTGCAACAGCCATCTGTTATTCTAACAGGTAAAAATCATCAAAAAACAAAAACAAAAAATGTTTTTTTTGTTTTATATTCCAAACACCCAAGTATTTTGGCTAAGGACTTAACTTCAAACAATAAACCCCTTACACAGTGAGCAGATATTATTTTCAACACATTGTTCTTCAAACAAATTATAAAAATAGATTGCATTTTCAAATACATATTTACAGTATTTAACATATATCATTATGGTGTCTGTTGAGGGGAGAGACAGAGAGAGTGTGTGAGAAAGAGATAGAGAATGTGAGCGTGGCAGAGAAATATAGTGATGGAAAGAGTTTCATTTGCAATCGTAACAAGGTCCAGTTTAGTGTGTTCAAGAGAGGAAAAGGTATCTCTTTATGTGTGTGTGTGTGTTTGTGTGTCTGTGTTAGGGAGGGAGAAAGATAGAGAGTGTCAATTTTGAAGAGTGACAGAGTGCGAGAGAGAGAGAGAGAGAGAGAGAGAGAGAGAGAGAGAGAGAGAGAGAGAGAGAGAGAGAGAGAGAGAGAGAGAGAGACAAATTACCATGTTGACTCAAAATAACCACAGAGAGAAAAAGATACACTTTTAAAAGAGAGAAAAGAAAGAGACTGTTAATCCTTTCATACTAGCAACCACCTGGTTACAATGATACATAAACAAATTCAAACTGAATGAAAGTGACATCTATTGGGTAGCTCTATAAATACAACTCAAAATAATCCCCCCCCCAAATATGTTACAGTTAAATGTTGCCTGTGATAAATGACATGTCACACACAAAGGGAAGGAGCCACATGACTGCAGGGAGACACTTCTGGAGTTGGAGGAATCTTGTGACAAGACATTGCACAAGCAATGTGGCTTTAAAGAGTTAACAGTGCTGGCCCGAAACTTGACGACATTCTGATATACTGCACAATCATTGCCACACTGACCGTCACCTGGCAGGTCAGAACCACTGCTCTGAGATAGTTCTGTAAGAAGCAAGCGGATCTGTTTCAGACGGGAGACTCTGAGGGGCACTGTGTCAGTTGGCAAAATCCCTGTCGTAGTACACACAGCCAATCATTCACACCGACGT
>CM042861.1:7894398-7919398 GCA_023658055.1 Thaleichthys pacificus | reverse complement strand
CAAGTGCTTTAACCATGATTGGGCATCTAAGCAGGAAATTATTATAGGGTGTCAAGGCCTGTCAAGTCTGGATGCAGTTATAAAGATAGCTTTTATTACAGTATTTACACGGTTGGAAGGCAATAGCCATGCTATGTGTAAGCGTTGGTAGATGTGAGCTTGTGTGTGTGTGTTGGTAGGTGTGTGAGTCAGTAGATGCGTGCTGGGGTGTGCGTGCTCACCAGGGTGGTGTAGACCTGCTCCATCTTCTCCTCCTGCAGGGGCCTGAAGCCGGACACCTTGCAGCCCAGGTTGGCGTTGACCAGCACCTTGTGTGCCGCCAGGCGCCGGTGCACGAAGCCCATCTCCGTCAGGTACTTCATCCCTGACGCCACGCCCGCCAGCACGTCCATCAGCTGGAGCACGCTCAGCTGGCCCTCGTGTTTCTGGAGGGGGGGGAGGGGCGGGGGGGAGGGGCGGGGGGGGGGGGGGGCGGAAGCAGGGGGAGATACAGCCAGATGGTGACTGTGGTTCTACTGACTCGCCCTGTGTTCTAAGTGAGCTCGGTTCCGCGGGGTTACAAGGTTTTAAATGTAGATTGCCGTGAGCCAATGCCCACCTGCACGCTCCTGCATTTCCAACACAGCCACTTACCCTGAGGAACGAGTCCAGGGCACCGTTGGACATGCTCTCCACCACAATCATCATGGTGTTACCTGCACACACACACACACACACACAGTTATTAGTCCATTCCAGTTGGCTGGGTGGTGTGGTTGGCACACAGGGTAGCAGTTCTGCAGTGCCATCCTTCACCCAGTGATACGGAGAGAGGCTGGCTGACCCCTACGCTATTCTCACACTCCCAGCTAGTTTAATGATCCTCTGCACACACATACACACACACACACAGACACACACACACACAGCTCACTAGGCACAGATGGCCAGACTCCAACAGAGCTATCAAAATCATAGAAGGGGAAAGGTACTATCTAAAGAGCAATGAGGGAGGGGAGCGAGAGAGAGAGGGGGAGAGAGAGAGGGGGAGAGAGAGAGAACAAAAGAAAAAGAGAGAGCGAGGGAGAGGGAGAGCGATGGGGCCTGGTTCCTCCATGTAATGACAAAGCTACAGAAGCAGTCAGCTTGTCATTAGTGTGGGCTGGCCACTCCCGTTGGAGGTGTTAAAGGCCTGACCTCAGAACAGGTGAGGTACAGGGGAGAGGAGGAGGGGAGAGGAGGAGGGGAGAGGAGGAGGGGAGAGGAGGGGAGAGGAAGAGAAAGCAGGTTGAAGGCGACAGAGCGGAGTGAAAGAGAAAAAAGGGAAGAAGGAGAGAAACAGAACAAACAGCGAGAAAGAGAGCAACTGAATAGTGAGGATACCAGAAAGGCAGAGAGTGACCAGGTGCTCTGCGTGTGTGTGTGTGTGCACGCGTTCTGAAGGTGACCTGGAGCTCAAACACTCGCTAACAGTGGCAATATGCTATGGCCTTTCTGTCTTCTTTATGACTTTTAGTGCTTCATAAATGGCAATGTCAGTCTCTGCAAGGGCCTCAGGGCATTTTATACAACAGGAGACTGAACTGGTACTGGACGGTTCTATACCCAGCTAGACTGGACTGGATTGTTCTAGAATTAGATTGAGCCACAGTTCCTATTTAAAGCCTATACAATCTAACTCTCTCTCCTCTCTCTCTCTCTCTCTCTCTCTCTTTCTCTCTCTCTCTCTCTCTCTTTCTCTCTCTCTCTCTCTCTCTCTCTCTCTCACTCTCTCTCTCTCTCTCTCTCTCTCCACGTCTCTCTCTCTCTCTCTAATGACCCTGCCTGTGGAGGAGGCGCCGGATGGAGAGAAAGGCGGAGGAGAAGGGAGGCAGAGATAGTGGTGAAGGGGGGGCAGGTGGGCTGGATGTGAGTATGGAGGGGGTTGATTAGAGAGACCGTTGGGGGGGTAAGTGATGTAAAGCAGGTAATTTGTAGTCGGAGGGTGGTGTGTGTGTGTGTGTGTGCGTGTGTCCATGAGTGTGGGCATATGTGTTTGTGTCTGTCTGTTGGGTGTGCGTCTGTAGGTGAATGTGTGTAGTCTGTACGAGGGTGTGAGTCTGAGTGTGTATGTGCGTGTAGCAGGAGGAGAGATTAGAGTGGGTTTTCTGGGCCCCGCTGGGTCTCTAGCACCAATTACAGAAAGCGGCACATCTGCTGCCGTCGTAGCGAGCACAGTGTGTGCTCAGGCACCACTCCCATCCTGTCTCCCCACTGTGTCCAACACACACACACACACAGCCCCAAAATAAAACCTGGAAAACTCATCTAGCCCTCACTTCTCCTCACCTGCCATTCCTATTAACCTCCAGCTCATCTCCTACCTTGACAATCATTCACCCCCCCCCCCCTCTCTCCCCTCCCCTGTCTCCCACTCTGTTTCCATTTTCTGTCCGTCTTCCTGTCAATCTCGCTCTCTCTCTCCATCTGTCTGATCTCCGGAGAGGGGGGGGGGGGGGAGTGGGGGTTACTCACCGCTGGTGATGACGCCCTCCAGACGTATGATGTTGGAGTGGTCAAACTGTCCCAGGATGCCGGCCTCGCTGAGGAAGGAGCGCCGCTGCTTGTCGGAGCAGCCCGCCCGCAGCGTCTTGATGGCCACCGGGAGCTCCCTCTTACTGGGCAGCTTCAGGCAGCCCCGGCACACCTCCCCAAAGTCGCCTGCAGGGGGAGACGGAGAGCACAGGCAGGTCAGGGGAGGGGAGGGGGGAAACGAAGTGATGGAGTACTGACAGAGGAGAATGAGTGAGGAAACGAGAGAGAAGTAGGGATACACTTCGTCATAGAGGGGGAAGGAGAAATATAATAGAAGGAGAGAGAAGAGAGAGAGAGAGACAGGGAGAGAGAGAGAAGAGAGAGAGACAGGGAGAGAGAGACAGAGAGAAGAGAAGAGAAGAGAGAGACAAAGAAAGAGGGAGAATGTGGAGGGAGAGAGGTGGCCAGGGAAGTATGGTGGCTGAGTGTCACCTGTGTGGACAATGCGTTCTATCTTAATGCTGGAGTTGTCCAGCTCTTTGGCGAAAGCGTGGACGGCCTGGACCAGGTCCTCACACGTTTCCGGGTCAATGTAGGTCCTCCGGGTGGGGATCTTAACTGTGAACACACACACCACACAGAATATCACAACCAGAACCAACTATGGAGGAAAACAACACCCGGGATATCCCAGCCCACCGCACCACCCCCTGACGTTCCTTTCACATCCAGGATCCACTCCTCTCCTCCTGTAAAGACGTGCTTTCAAACTGACTAAACATTTGGAAATCCAAAATGATGACAGGAGAGGTTGAGCTGTGAGCTGTGCGCCGTGAGCTGAGGCTGAGGCTGGGTTTAATACGCTGAGAGGCAGCTGAAACACTGATGCTCAAGCCGGGGGGTCACTACAGCACAAGAAGTTCTTTGGAACAATATCAAATTATCCCGGGGCAACATGGGTCAGTACTGCAAAATAACAAGATTTTCTGAAATGTACAAGATTTGAAAGAACTTTTGACTCTAATTGTTTGGATGATTTATAATGGAAAACAAATGTGTATTACATTTGAAAAAAATGCAAAATAGAAGAATCTTGACTAGTCTCAGACATTTTTACCCTTGATATAATTTATAATTTATAATAATAAACAATATTTATCTTAGTGTATATTATATATAGAGCTATGATCTTGTTTGTGGCAGTCATATCCTATAGTTCAGTATATGCTGTGTAGTCTGGCTATAAATAATATACTGTATCTCTCTATGTTCTTTTGAAATTAGTGGTGACTGCTAATGGCCAGCCATTAGACTTCCAACACAAACCTATAGACTGCAGCCCTCAATACCTCTAACCCCTGACCTTTCTTGATAAAGCTGAGGTTCCAGGAAGTACCAAAGACTCCGCCTCCACCCTTCCCAGCATGCTGTTGGGCCAGGGCCGGTTCTGAAATGTGATTACAGCTTCGGATCGACCTGGGTCCCCTACTCAATGTCTCATAAAGGCTTATTGATCACACACTAACACACACACACTAACCCATACAACCACGCACACACGCACATACACACGGACACACACACACACACAGGCACACAAATAAAGTCAAGAGTTCAATTACAAAGCAAATTAAAGGTTCTCTATACTGGGCCTGTGTTGAGTGAAGGATCGAAGCCCCTCATCTTCAGAAAGGATTTTTTCTAACCACAATACAATAGCTCACTTCAACTGTTATTACTTCTATTTAAATCTGGGCCAGACCACACCCCCCTTTCTCTCTCTCTTTCTCAACTCCCTCTCGTTCTGCCCGTCTCTTACTCTCACTCTCTGACTCTATTTGCCTCCCACTCTCTCTTGCTGCCTTTCTCTCTTCCTGCCTCTCTTTCTCGCCCAGCCCCCCCCTCTGTCTGTGTGCTTGTGTGTGCTTTGTTTCAGGGTTAACTGTGTCTTTGCCATGAGCGTTAGAGATGAAATGAGCGGACGCTACCGCCTCACTGCCCCGGTAGCACACGCATGAGGGTGTACGGGTCACACACCACACACGCATGAGGGTGTACGGGTCACACACCACACACGCATGAGGGTGTACGGGTCACACACCACACACGCATGAGGGTGTACGGGTCACACACCACACACGCTGACCACCTCTACTCTCAGTACGGAGACACAAACACACACACACACACTTGTGTTTGCTCGGACCAAGAAGGGTGTCTTCCTGATCTTACAACGGCGACTGAAGCGAAGCCTGATAAACCGACCCCCCACCTCCATCCCTCCGACTGAAACCATGTTTCTAGGTCAGCCTAAAATACCCTTAAACAAATGGGCTGCATGTGCGTGTATGTGCGGGGGGGGGGGGGGGGGGGGGGTGTATGTGCATCAGTAGTGGCAGATGGGCAGTAGATGATAGCGTGTCAGGTCTGTTCCAGTGATGTGCTAGACAGGAGGAAACACTGGAAATGGACGCTACTGAATGAGACCAGTGTGTGCACGTGCTGAAGTGAAGTGAGATTGCGAGTGGGTGAGTGTGAACATGTACGTGTCTTTTTGTGAGTGGGGGTGTGAGAGAGAGAGAACAGTGAGAGTAGTGTGTAGTGTGTGTGTGTGTCTGTCTCACGTCAGCTGTTGTGGTGTGTCTTTGTTAGGGCAGCTCTAATTCCCAGACACATGGCTGGAGCTCATTATTCACCAAGCACACATACAGCGCTTTCTGCCTCTGTGGAACAGTTCCTGGGATGGGAGATTAAACACACGCACACATGCACACACGCACACACACACAGTACAGTACCTATATACACACACACACATATACTGTACACACACACACACATTGCTGGGCACACACACACCGCAGGAGTAATATAGTCATTATACTGTTACTCATGAATACACACAATACACATTGAGTGTATGAATGTTCTCAACCTCTCTCTCTTAAACAGTTTGTCAAGCCATCTTTATACGACCTGTCAAAGAAAAGCTTTGAAACATGTCTGAGATGAGCATGTGGAGATGAACAACACACTCTGTCACCCATCTCTCTCCAGCCCCTAGTTAGGCCCTCCATCTCTCCCTCCTCACGCTCTCCGTCCCTCCCTCCCCTCTCGTTCCATCTCTCTCCATCAAGCCCTGCCTCACACGTCACCTAATGGAGTGTGTCAGCGAGCGGCTTGGGCTTAGCACGCACGCGGAATTAAGATTTAATGCTGCCATGCTACTTATACTTCACTAGTAATCTCTCTCTCTTGCCCTCGCTTTCTCTCTCTCCCGTTTTCTCTCTCACAAACACCCCCCCCCCCCAACACACAAACACACACACACAAACATATACACACACACTCACACCTGAGATAACCCTCCCACGTAAATAGTGTGGTGTAGATGCTGTTCAAAGAAAACGGATCTCAATGTGACTATACCTGAAAAGTATAGCCGACAGATAAACAAAGGTTCGCTTGAAATTCACACACACACACACACGCACACAGTTAGCATGTATTACTTACATTGGAAGTAGAGCTCCTCGTCTCCTTCCTGGCTGGCCTTACTGTATCCACATTGTCTGGAGGAGGGAGGAAGAGGGAAAGAGGGAGACACATTAGAAGGAAAGCACGTCCACATCTGTTCACCAGGGTGTCCATGTACAAAGCGCGCGTGTGTGTGTGTCTTTAAGTGTGTGTGTGTTTGGAGGGGTGGCGGGGCGAGTGTGTCTCCGGTCACAAGACTCTGTGGAACAGTAATATGCACGTCTAGCCACACTGCCACTTCCTGCCTTCGCAGTGCAATGCCAGGACATGAATCAGGCAGAAGTTGAAACACACACACACACATATTCCCCAAACCATCAAGGCCAGCAGACTTTTCACCCAGCTGTCACAACCAACCAGCACGCACACACTCTCACACACATTATGTACAGCAGAAGGGCAAGAGTGCATGCAAGGGGCCCCATTCCAATTCTGCTTCAAGTACCTCTGCCCTTTATTCCACATAATGTGGCAGGGGGGTTGGCGGGTGATGAGGGAGCCATGACACCTCCTCTCAGTAGAACGAGCGAGGCAGTCTGAGTCTCCGAACCTCCCAGTCCTGGGGGTTTGAGATGGGACAGCGGGACTGAGGATCGGGGGGTGGTGTGGGGGGGGGGAGGGGGGCGGGGCTTGGGTCAGGGGAAGCAGGGGGGTGGAGGGGGGCGCGGATGAAGTTAGGGGATAGGGAAGAAGATGAGAGGGGGGCGGCAGGGAGGGGTGTGGAGAGAGGGGGTGTGGACAGGGGGGGTGTGGGTGTGGGCGGGCGGGCGGGGGGTGGGGTCGTGTTGATCGGAGGAGAATAGTGATAGGCTGGAGCACTGGGCTGAACCAAACGCACAGCAGGCCTGAGCAGGAACGCTGGCCCGCCGGACTCCTCTCCTCCCTCCACTTTCTCTTTCTTTCTTTCGTGTCCTTCTTGTCTCGCTGCCACTCACTCTCTCTTCCTTGCTTTCTCTCTCTGCACAATCCTTCGCTCCTGCGACTCTGTCGCCGAAAGCCAACGGTCCTGGAGATAGCCTTTCACCTCTCCTTCTGCCAGCCGCCCCCTCTTATTTCCCTCCCACTGTTCCTTCCGCTGTTCATGTGACCGTGTCAGACACAGGTTCTTGTCCACCGGAGGGGAAACAATAGCTGGGCTGACCATCAGAGCCTGACCCCTCAAGACCTGACAAGCACCAATGACTAGTCTCTGTGTGTGTGTGTGTCAGTGTGTGCGTGTCATCTTTCGGCAGAGTGCTTCCATTTGGGTTTGTTAACATTTCTGTCGCCATTCGCAAAGTGTGTGGGTAACTGTCTTTGTGCATTACGTACGCAACTACGTCTAAAACCTAATGAGGCCTTGAAGGGGGGGGGGGAGGGGAGAGAGGGAGGAGAGGAGGGTGGGTGGTCCTGTATGACCCCGCGGCGCAAACAAATCCAGCAAACACAATTTAGAGCTACTCGATCTGACAGAACCATTTCATTCAAGTGGGCAGAAAATACGTCCGGCTGCCTGGTAATGGAGTGTGTGTGTGTGTGTGTGCGTGTGTGTGTCATGAGTGATCATCTGTAATTGTGGCCCTGCAGACATGGTGGGGGTTGGCCATATTTGCAAACATGAGAGGCTCCTAATTGTGGAACTGACCTCTTTGTCTTTGTCTGTGTCACAGAGACAGAAAAGCTAGCTAATGGACAAACACACTCACACGCACGGTGAGGCTGTCCACTGCCGACACAGGAATGACAATGGGAATACCTTAAACACATAGCTTACCCTGAACTACACTAGACGTGTGGTGGTGTTTGTGTGCGTAACTCTTCCCATTACGGCCGCCTGTGAGTGCATGTGTCTATGTGCTCACAAGTAGGTGTGTGGTTGTGTGTGTGTGTGTGAGGGTGAGTGCTGACTGACAGTTCCTGTGTATCACACAAAGTATTATGCAGTAGTGAATGAACAGAGGTTTTCTTTGATCTATTCTCATGTGAGACGTGCATGTCGGGGCTGTGGGGGCGAGGTCGGAGCAAGACCGAGAGAAAGAGACAGAAATAGAACAGTAGAGAAAGAAAGTGAAAGAAAGCAAGAACGGAAGGAGGAGGAAGAGAGGAAGAGATAGAGAATAAGAGCAATAGAGAATGAACAGAAAGAGAGGGAGATGGCCACATTGTGATGGCGGAGGCTATTGTTCTCCTGCGGAACCTCCCAAAAGCTTGTCTGACAATTTATTAAAACGTCGAATGTTTCCGATGGTGTGCGTGTGATTGTGTGGGCGAAAGGGAGCAGGAGGACTCATGGGAGCATGTGTGATGAGGTGTGCGTGTGTGTGCAAGCGCGGGGGAGTGTGTGTGGGCGTGTGTGAGAGTCGGACCAGCCATACATTTGGACAGATGTCAAGGATGGAAAGAGCTATTTTCCATAATCTAGTGAACTGTTGAAAACATACAGGCCCATTTGTAGACGGGCACACTGCCCTTCACGTTGTGGCTGTCTCTCTCTCTCTCTCTCTCTCTCTCTCTCTCTCTTTGCTCTCTCTCTCTCTCTCTCTCTCTCTCTTTGCTCTCTCTCTCTCTCTCTCTCTCTCTCTCTCTCTCTCTCTCTCTCTCTCTCTCTTTGCTCTCTCTCTGTCTCTCTCTTTCTTTGTCTATATTGTTTTCTCTGTCTGTTTCTGTGATCCTACTGTGCTTCCCGGAATTCATGCTAAAGCTCATCTGAAGCTCTCATCCAAACTCTGGTTCTAACCAGTATGGTGATATTTTTCATCGAATTATGCCCCAAACAAAGATGTCTGCCAGTCCTCTTAACCTTCCAATATGCCCACAGAAAAAAAGATGGCTTCCTTCCTGTTATTAATTGAACATTGCGGAGCCTATTTGAATCAACACGTGTCACCTCGGTAATCCAGAGTCAGCATGTCTCATTAAAACGCTGGTGAACAATGTGATGCGTGCGTGAGGAAGCCAGTCTGGGAGCGTGAGTGTGTCACTGGGGCGGCTGGAGGCTTAGCAGACTCATCGTGACTTTAAGCTGCTCTCCTTGTCATTACAGGACGTGTACTGTGGAAGCTGGATTACTGTGATCGGGATTAGAATAGAGTGGTGTGTGTGTGTGTGTGTGTGTGTGTACAGAAACAGAATGGGCAGCTGATATGATGTATATTGTTAGGTGTATATTGGCGTTAAATCCATTTAAAAAACATACAATACCTACGGTACAGATTACATTTACTCTACTCAATGACAGTGTATCTGTGTCATGTGTGTGTGTGTGTGGGTGTGTGTACCTTCTCCAGATGAGCAGTCCGACTCCCATAGACATCAGCATGATGAGGGCAGCTACAGAAATCACCACGATGATCACTACTGGGTTCTGCTCACTGGAGGCCAGGGCCACTGTGGAACACACACACTGTTACACAACTGACAGCTTTATTGCATACACACACACACACACACACACACATAGTCACACTGAACAAAGAGGCCAACAAAAGCATATATGCAAAAAGGAATTAAATATGTATTATGACACTCTCAAGTGAGAACGTGCTAAGCCTGGCCATGTGAACACACACACACACGCTCAAACACACACACACACACACGGGACACAGAGACACTCCGGAGGAGGCGAAAACAGGGACATCCTATCGGCATGCAGAATGAGGAGCCATTTCACAGCTCAGCGGCAAAATCCTGGATCTTCACACATATTTCCAACACAGACACGTCTCTCTCCCCTCCCCACTCTCTCTCCCTCTCTCTCTCCGTCTCTCTCTCTCTGTCTTCTTAGCAAACAGGAGGCCTCATTGTGCCGGGCTGGCCTGGCGCCCACACCAGCCCTATCCCAAGCTGCCTGGCGGCGTTGGAGCGAGAGAGCGCCGAGAAAAAGGGAGAAAAGGAGAGGCGGAGGTGGCAGGGAAAGGTCTACTCACGCTCGCCAAGAGTCTGGAGCTCCAGGGTTGGCTGTAGGCCCGTAGTCGATAGCCGAGGAGGAAGAGGAGGAAGAGGAGGAGGCGGGGGAGGAGGGGGACAGAGGGGAGGAGGAGAGGGAGGAGGAGGGCGGGGCCGGGGTGGAGAAAGGGCGGATGAGGAAGACGTAGGCGGTTGCCTGGCTTGAGGTTGTTGACGCTGATGCGTCGTGGCGGCTGTCTTGACCGTGGAGTAGCTCTGGTCCCTGTGCTCCTGGGGGGGGAGCGATGAACATGGGACAGAGAAGTGTTGGTCAAACTTTGGGATCTCAAAGACTAGGAAACTAGGTGAGTCCTATGAGTGACAAAGATCTGTTTTTAAAGCTGGTCTTCTTCTGACAGCAGCTGAGAAGTGTCTCCAACCCAACACATTCTCCAACCCATAACTTCTGTTTTGTTACTCTGCTTTCCTGTCTAAGACTGAATGTGTGTGTGTGTGTAAGCAGTATGCACATGAGTGTATGACTCACTCATGCACTCACACACACACACATATTCTCCGTGGGCCCCAGTCTGTTTGTGTCTGAGGGACATCTGTTTCCTGACACCATCTCCTCAGAACAAATAGAAATGTTCTCTCTCTCCTATCTCATGTCAATAACAACAGCGGGATAGGTTTAATATCTTTGATGGAGCCACTGTAAAGCTGCTTTATGGAGCACTGTTTGGATTCGGAAGCATGCCTATCATGCAATCTCAACATATGGAGAAGAGCAAACGTGATTAAGCTCTTAAGTAATCATCTCCCACAAAAAAAACAGTTTTTTTTGTGTCTGTGCATGTTTGTGTGTGTTTGTGTTTATATATGTGTGAGGGGATGTTTACAGCACCAGTCAAAAGTTTGGACACATATTCCACATTCCAAACTTTTGACTGGTGCTGTATGTATGTGTGTGTGTGTGTGTGTGTGTGTGCCAGCAGTGGCTGTACCTTCTCGTAGTACTTGATCTCGTACTCGGTGCGGCTGCTGTTGGGGGAGCTGGGCTCTCTCCACACCAGCGTCACGCTGCGCTGGTCCACCTTCTCCGCCCGCAGCTCGCTCACCAGAGAGGGCGCTGGAGAGCAGACGGGGATAGGGATTAGCCCCGAGACAGACAGACAGATGGACAGCTGATACATCTGACTCCCCCTCCCCCCAACCCCCCCCCCCCCACACACACACCCACTCGCCAAGCGTCTAATTAAGACACACTTTAGGAGGACAGGCCTAACGAGCCGTCGCTCAGGAGAAAACCCGCCAAGAAACACTTTCATCCAGCGGGGCTTCGTCACTCAGGGGAGGGAGGAGGTGTCACCAGAGCCAGCAGGGCTAGAGAGAGGCGGGTCACAGCACGGGGGCCACCGTTCTCCTGTCGGGGCCACGTCACAGCCGCGCCGCTCTCTGAGACGGGGGTTTTAACGGTGGCGCTCGTCCTCTCGTAAACGCTGCTTCCAGTAATGCTCTCTCGTTCTTTCCCCTCACGTTGTTCGCTCCCGCTCGCTTGTCTCCATGGCCGTCCCTGGTCTTTGAATTTCGACTTCTTTTGTTGCCGGCTAATCTCTCCTCCTGACCTCTCGCCACCCTTCCTCCAGTCACACGTTTGCTTAATCTTTCTTAACATAACACACACACACACACATGCCCTCTCACCCCCCTTTTCTCCCTCTTTTCCACTAACCCTTCTCTAATTCCACTCCCACCCTCTCTCTCCCTCTCGCTCCCCTCCGCCACACCCCCCTTCCTCGCTTCTCTCTCATCCTCAGCCACCCCGGCGTGACCCCACCTCACTCTAAAGCGCCTCGGTGAAATGGTTAATGAAGTCTTTTTGGGTTTCAGATCAAAGACGGACTACATTCCCACCTCACGCTGCTCCACCTCTCCTCTGCTTGATTCCTCCCTCTCTCTTTAAAACAAAGGGATGGGATATCCATTATTCATGCTGGCGGCGTCTTACTGTCAGCTAACGAGGAGTGGGTATATCTGTCTCTCTCCATCTCTTTCCCCCTCTCAGTTTCAATCTCTCTCTATCTCTCTGTCTCTCTATCTCTCTGTCTCTCTCTCTCTCTCTGTCTCTCTCTCTCTCTCTGTCTGTCTCTCTCTCTCTCTCTCTCTCTCTCTCTCTGTCTCTCTTTCTCTCGATCCCTCATTCCACTTCTGTTCTCCTTCTCTCTAGCCTGTCTCCTCGCTGGGCCAGTTCAATACCACATCCAGGACTGCAGGTACGAGAGGAACAAGGAGCGCTGGGCATGTGTGTCTGTGTGTTGCACATCACTTGTAATAACAGAATTGTTACAGCTATGTACACAGGGGTGATCTGACTAATTATACCCTGAAACAATCCAATGGAACCACAAAGACGTGATAGTACAATACCCATCATCGAAACGCACACACACACACACACACACACACACACACACACTGCACACACACACTTCAGCTTTGTGAAGTAGGGCACTAGTATCAGTGGCTGGAGAGGAGGGGCTGTGTTAGGAATAGAGTGGTATATGCTCTCTCTCTCTCTCTCTCTCTCTCTCTCTCTCTCTCTGTCTCTCTCTCTCTCTGTCTCTCTCTCTCTCTCTCTCTCTCTCTGTCTCTCTCTCTCTCTGTCTGTCTCTCTCTCTGTCCCCCCTGTTCTCTGCTACAACTGTACTGGAGGCTATTGTAAGCTGTAGCTCACTGTTGAATAATGCATGGCACTGCTTCCAAACACTGGGACAATGTCTCACCACAACGCCATGGGACACACACACACACTCGCTCCACGTGCACACATACTTAGGTATGACACTCTTATGCAGGTCCTACATACACAGACACAGACACACACACAACCATTCCTGCCAGCTGTCTGTTTATCCAGGTACGCTGGATAGAGGAGAGAACAAAATGGCCTCCTGGCAGTAGGAGTGTGTGTGTGTGTGTGTGTGTCTGGTGTGTGTGTGTGTGTGTGTGTGTGTGTGTGTGTGTGTGTGTGTGTGTGTGTGTGTGTGTGTGTGTGTGTAAAAGAAGCCAGTGCTCTCCTGCTCACTATCACTGGAAACAGACTGGGAAGCTGCACACCCTGGAGACAAGCTCAGAAGGTACCTGGAGTAACATCTCTCTCTCTCTCTTTCAATCCTCTCTCTTTCGATCCTCTCTCTTCCTCCCTCCGCCCGTGCCTCTTGTGTACTCTGTCTCTCTCTTTACCTCGCAGTTTTATCAGGCGTCTCTCCTGTTCTAGCCCTCTCTATCCATCGCTGTATCTCCTCTCTGTTCATCCATCCCTTCCATCTTCCATCTCTCCTCGGTGAGTCCCAGTCCCCTACAGCCCACGGTTTGGACCTCTGGGATCAACACATTCATCTCTTCGGATTTTTTTTACTACATCTCTCTCTCTCTCTCTCGTTCACTTCAGTAAGTGTGTGTGTTGTGTCTCACTGTGTGCGTGTGTGCCAGTGTGTGTGCGTCAGTTAGTGTGTGTGTGTGTGGCGGCAGGCAGGAGTGAGTGGTAAAGGATGTGTAGTAGGTTCATGTAGCAGGAGGGTGAACCATGTTAACTGTCTGCAGATACAAGCTGTTGCCTCTTCCATGTGTCTCCCAGCTAGGTTAACTGGCTCCGGGAACGACAGGTCTGTGTGTGAGTCTGTTTGAGTGTGTGTGTGCGCGGGTGTTTGTGTGTGTCTGCGTGTGCATGCGTGTGTATATCTGAGCATGAGCAAAATGCTTGCAATCTGTGCATCAATTCCTCCACATCTCAGTGACAAGCAGACACCGACACACACAAAAGCACACACACAAACACACACACACAGATGGGTACAGGCATTCCCCTTGAGGTGAATCCTTGCCACCATAAACAGGATGTGTGTGAGGCAGACACAAAGACAGCTCAGAGATAATGATGTTCTGATGGATTCCCCCCCCCCCCCCCCACACACACACACACATGCTCACACACACACACACCCGACATCTGGCAATGCACCCCCCCCCACCCCCCCCTTAATCTGGGTCTATCAGCAGGCCCAGCGGTGGAGCACTATCTGCAACTCCCCCTCCTCCCCCAACCCCCCACTCCCCCCCCCCCCCCCAGTCTAATCTGCCCTATCAGCATCCGGACGTCTCGCCTGCTCGCCCTGCACACACCCCAATGACCTCCCCCCCCCCCACACACACACACAATTACTCTGAGCTAGGAGGAGAAGAAAGAGAGGAAGGCTAGAACGATGACATGTGTGTGTGTTGGGAACGGGGTGATAGTCACCTTCTCTCTCATTCATGTGTGTGTGTGTGTGTCAGAAATTGCCGGACAGGCAGGCCCGGTATTCTCATTGGTTATTATAATTCGTATGACACATTGTGTGTCGTGAGGGGAATAGTCTGCACACACACATACAACTGAACGCGCACGTGCACACACACACGCACACACACACTATTCTTATTTTGTGAAAGAGAAGGAAGGGAGGGGGCAGACACCTTCCTCCCAGGCATTTCCATCTAAAGTACATGATTATATGCTGTGGGGCTCCATCCCTCCGCCAGTGTGTTAGTGTGTGTACGTGTGTGTACGTGTGTGTATGTGTGTGTGCATGTGTGTGTGTGTAATTTGATAGAGCGCTCAGTGTGGGACACAGAAGCGAGGCCTGAGTGACAGAGGGACGCTGGGCAGTGTGCAGTATTGTGTGAAGGAAAGAGTGATTTCCTGGCCTCTGGATCACATGATCATATAAACAGCCACCCTGACGCTTTCACCACACAACCTCTGGTACGACCTCTGTATGACCTCTGGTATATTGTTATAGAAGTTAATCGAAATGAAACAATTTGGAAATAAGAAAAAGTTGAACCCAGCAAATGCTTAATCCAATGAATTCCTTTTGCAATTGCCACCAGACATTACCTTGACAACTAAGAGGTAGAGGTATTTAAATAGATAGTTTAGAGAGGCAGTTATATTCAATATGAGGTGAGCAGAAAGCTAAGCAGCTGAAATGAGATCTCAGCAGGCCTGAACCCTTCCAAAAAGGCAAAGCTGTTATGGTATAATGGTCTGTCATGACAGGCTAGTTAGAATACACATGCGAGCACACACACGCACACACTCGCACACACAGGACCACCGCAAGAGCGTGGCACAGGGAAAGGAGACAGCTCTATACAGGGTGACAGACCAGACAGCTGAAGCAAATACTCACACACACACACACACACACACACACATACACACAGTGCTGCTGTATGGAAAGACCCACTTAAAGCTAACAGAGGATAGGAAAGAAAGTGCAGGGGAAGTTCGAGAGTTGCCACCCAGAGAGGAGCTTTAAACAGAGAGACGTCCTCTACTGAAGTCTGACAAACATACTGGGAGAGACTGAACTCTTGTTGAACTCGACTGCTATGTCAAGGCTTTCTAAAGGGGGAGCCTGTGTGTGTGTGTGTGTGTGTGTGTGTCTAACCCCCGGGATGAGGCACATGGGAAGAGTGGCAGCTGTCTGTCTGTCACTGACTGTCTCTGGTACAACAGAGGGGAGATGACAGACAGCTCAGCCTGTCAATGACAACCAACACACAAGACACGCACGCACACACGCACACACACACACACACACTTGACAGATGCTAAATTGAACCATCTGCAGATGAGAGGGAGGCAGTAAAGGGAAGGGAGGTCGTTTAGCGAAGAAGAAACTTTCGTTTCATTTCTTTTTCTTTCGGTCTCCTTTTCCCCTCTCTCTCCCTCCCTCCCTCCCTCCTCCTCCCTCCCTCCTCCCTCCTCCCTTCCTCGCTCTTACCTACAGATGAAAGGAAGTTTCAGCTCTCTCCTCTACAGAGTGTGACTCACTAAAAAGCCCTTGAGTCTTCCATAGCACTGAGTGGAATCCTGAACACTTTGTGTTAAGTTAGGTGTGTGTGTGAGTGTGTGTGTCTACCGGAGGGTATGTGTTTATATGTTTTGTCTGAATTGTGTGTTCCTGTGTGTCAGGCCGTAAGTCTCTGCTCTCCAGCTGAACTCTACAAACAGAACATTCTTTCCGATAAACTTCAATTATGCACCGCGCCAGCCAATTAAAAAGCTCATCAGCTGGGGACAAAGCTTGCTGATTGGCCGAGGCTATGTTAGGGTGAAAGTCTTGATGACTCAATTCATGTCTGTCTCGCTGGAGCTTCAGACTGTACATTACTTGTCATTAGCATGACCACTGTTTGGCTCATAGAGCACACACGCTCACACACAGACACTCACACACAGACACTCACACACACACACCCACACACACAAACCCTCAGAGGAAGGCCAGTGGGGTCCAGCTGTAAACTTAAACTTACAAACTGGTAGGCTAGTCCTCATTTTTACCCAGTGCCCCCACCACCACCGCCACCAGCCCTTACCCTCCCCCCCCCACCCCCCACATACTCTGACCCCAGGCCCTCAACTGACACCCTCCCTCCCACACCCCCTCCCTTCTCTCCACAGGGACCAGGCATCTAAAGCAGGACAAATAAATCCTCTGAAGATCCGAAATGTCAATTCCCTCCCCTGACCCCCCTCCCCCCTGCCCCTCCCCTCTCTTTTCTCTTGTGGATTCTCTCTTCTCCATCTTTCCCTCCACCCCACCTCCTCCACCCACCCACCCATGTAAAGAGCTTTGCATACTGTATGCCACTGGGGGCTCAACAACTGAATACGCTATGACTCCAGAGATGGGGGGATTTGCACACAGTGCACAGATGCAGACACATGCACACACACACACACACATGCTCCAAGCACACACACACATGCCAAAAGTGTGACATTTGTACACACACATATATATATAATCTGTAAGGGAATGAGAGGTCTCTTATCCCCATTTACCCATCCCCCTTCCTCAAGCAAATGCCTCCCTCTCTCTCCCTGCTCCCCCATCCCCTCATCCCTCTAGCCCTGCTCCCTACATCCCTCATCCCTCTTCCCCTCATCCATCTAGCCCTGCTCCCTACATCCCTCTATCCCTCTTCCCTCATCCCTCTTCCTCCCATGCGTCCCGCTCTCCCTGCTCCCCCATCACTCTTCCCCCTTCCCCTCATCCCTCTAGCTCTGCTCCCTACATCCCTCTATCCCTCTTCCCCTCATCCTCTTCCCCTGCTCCCAACTATCCCACTTGGGGGGCCTGGACGACCCCAATGAAGCTAGTCCCTCTTTCCATCCAGGACAAATCCTTTCTGTCAGGGTAGTGTTTTGTGTGTATGTGTGTGTGTGTGTGTGTGTCCAGCTCCCTTGAATTCGGATCCCTGAGCCAGTTGTACGGGGTCTGAGGAAAGGAGAAGAGGAAACTGGAAATGTAAGGCATCCCAGTCGCTGATGCAGTATTCATAAAGGTCAGTGAGTGTGTTTCATACAGTGAGGGTGTTGGTGTGTGGAACCTGCTGGAGGAGGGGGGGGGGGGGTCCTCCAGGGGCATGATCAGAAGCTGACCTAACCACGCCGTTGTTGCCCCTCCCCCGTTACACAGACCTTATCTGGCACGACGGCACACACACACACACACACACAAAGGCCAGAACACTACTCCGAAAAAAGCTTTAGTCCTCTCCAACATTCTCTAAACTCCTTCCGAATACATTAGCTTCGCAAACATAAAGACTTCCTCTTGCCGTAACAGCCCATAATAACCATGCATTCCCTCTGCGCCACGGCAAACCGTGGTGAAGATGGAGGGAAGGGGCGAAGACTGTGCGAGGCAGTTCAGAGGAGATGGCCGTCCAGGGGATATGCATCCATAACCTTGGAGAGGTTCCCTTACTCTGATTTATAGTTTGGTGATGTGGGAGAGAGAGAGGGTGGGGGCTGGGGGAAGGAGGGAAGAGGAGGAGAGAGGGGTCTAGATGTAAGTGGATTAGCCTAAATATGCACAAGGGTATAAAACGCCAGTGTTTAATACATCCTCACTCTGCGTGGTAAAAGGCCTTCAGGCAATCAGCTCTTTGAGAGCACACCATGGACCTGCCCTCCACAGTCTCTCTCTCTCTCTTTACTTCCCTCTCTAACGTCCCTCCATGTTCTCCCTGCCTTGCTCCCTCTTTCTAACTCTCTTTCTGTCTCGTTCTCCGTCTCTCTCTCTCTCTCTCATCAGTCTCTCTCTCATCTCTCTCGTCCTCTCTCTGCTTCTACTAATGTTCTCCCTGGTCCAGAGAGAGTATTCTGTGTAAGTGGTGTAAGTGGGGGTAGGAGAGAGAGAGAGAGGAGAGAGAAGAGAGGGAGAGAGAGAGAGAGAGAGAGAGAGAGAAGAGAGAGAGAGAGCGAGAGCAAAGAGAAACGGAGAGAGGAGAGGAGAGAGAGAGAGAGAGAGGAGAGAGAGGGAGAGAGAGAGAGAGAGAGAGAGAGACAGGAATCCGAGGCTCTCCTATGACCAACAAAGTGGTGAGACTGTAAGAGAGTGGAGTGGTTTGTAGAGTGTCAGGGTGGCATGAGGTGATTGAGAGAGCAGGCATTCTAAAGAAGCATAAGAAGGAGAGAGAGAGAGAGAGAGGCGAGGACAGCCAACTATCCACCTCTGTTGTTTCCATCTCTTCAGAGAGGGCAGAGGTGAAGCTAAGGGGATGAGTATGTATCCGTGCCTTTGCGTGAAGACTGAAAGCCCATGCTTGCATGTTTTAAATAGATTGAAAGCAAATCCTGCATTTGTATTACTGTTACTGACAGGCATGTCTCATCACACTGCATGCAAACACACACACACACACACACAGCCGGTTCTCCCAGATGTTGCCTTTACACAACCTCATTTAGTAAATGGTCTGCAACTAGAACACGGGCACACACACACACGCGCACACACACTGGATAGCAAATATTGTCATCATCATTTGTATATTGTGGAATATATTCCATATGCAGGATGTAGATGTGGCATAATTGTGGCTGACTGTCTCCTTCTTTTAACTTAATTCCAAACCATCACCCATGAAACAGTCCCTAAAAATATGTCTCCTTCTCTCACCCTTTCCCTCCCTCTCTCCCACCTTCTCCCTCCCTCCCTCCCTCCCTCCTCCTCACATCTTCTCTCTGGGTTAGAGTGGTATATTAATGCTGTCTCTCTCTCTCTCATTTTCTCTCTCTCTCTGTCCTCTCTCTCTCACTGTATGCTAATAAGTGAGTGGTTGACACCCACAGATGCTGGCTGTTTGGGAAATGTGAGGCGAATGCAAACAAGTCTCTTAGACAAAGAGCCGTCAGGTGGGCAGAGAAAGGTGGAGAAAACCAAGTGTGAGACGTGTCATTTTCACAGCTGAAAGAGCCCAGTATAGCTGAGGTTTGTGTGCCGTGAGTGTGTGCCTGTGTGTCTGTGTGTGTGTGTTTGTGTGGTGTGTGTGTGTGTGTGTGTGTAGGTGGGTGGTTGCGTGCATATGTGTGTGCGTGCACACAAACGCCTTCGCGTGTATTAATATGCCGCAGTGGGTGTGTGATGGTGTGCGTGTTTGCCACCGATTGACTCTTTCCTGAGTGGTGTTGAAAGCCTCTGGCTAATGGCTTTGTGAAGGACTGCGCTGATAGCGAGAAGCTGTACGTGCGTGTCTGTGCGTGTCTGTGCGTGTGTGTGTCCATGCCCCTACCTGGCACGCTGGTGGAGACGTTGACCTGGGTGGAGAACCTCTTGCTGGGCAGCAGCTCCGACACCCCGTTGAGGGCCTCCACCGTGAAGGTGTAGTTGGCGTTGGGGCAGCAGGTTGACCACGGTGACGGTGCGCTCCGTCAGGCTGCCCTGCTGGGGCACGAAGCCCAGGCTGGGGCCGCACGCCTCGCAGGCCCCCCGCCACGCAGCGCCGGCAGCCCACGCTGTAGCTCAAGGTCCACCCGGCCGCCCGTGTCCGACGGCGCCTCCCACTCCAGGATCAGGGTGGACTGCTTGAGGGTGTAGACCAGGTCCTTGGGGGGCGAGGGGGGGCCTGGGGGGGGGGGGGGGCATAGAGGAGGATGAGGAACAAGCAGTGGACAGCAGCATCACAGAACACCAAGGGAGATATCCCTTATACGTTCTGCGGCCCGTAAAACTGAGATCCATCGTATGACGGATTGTACGATCAGCTTAGGCTTACGATGCTTTCGGGAAACGCAGCCCTGGTCGGTTGAATGTCTATGTTGAATGTTCTGGTTCAGTAATATACATACACAGATACATAGATAGATCCATAGATAATTCCTTGACCTATGTAACTTGGCCAGTACCAGTATTAGAAGGAGTCTGTGATTAAACACAGCCGTGTTGCTTCCCTGCAGCTTAACTCAGGGTCTAACAGGGATCCTGTCTTTACGAGCTGGTTGTGAGCAGCTAACGTGGGTGCTGCTGACCACAGCTCACAGCTCGCAGACATGGCTAGCTACATGTTACCTGCATTCATGAGAGCTTGATTGGATGAACAGACAAGGGGATTAGACTGGGCCCATCCTGTAAGGAACAGGACTGAAACAGGACCCACCACTGCGTTTAAAGCAGCTTACCTCATGTACATGAATAACTGAGTGCAGTGTGTGTGTGTGTGTGTGTGTGTGTGTGTGTGTGTGTGTGGGTGTGTGTGTGTGTGTGTGTGTGTAGGAGTAGAGTAATAACGGCATGCAGAGGATTTTCCTGTGATTTGTAGAATCACATCACAGAGAAGCTGAACCAACAGCGACATAAACAATTATATTAGAAAAGGGCAAAATGGTACCCTGGGAAATGTTAGTGTGTGTGTGTGTGTGTGTGCATGTGTGCGTGTGCATCTCCTGCTCTCCTCCTCTGACAGTCAGTCTATTACATATGTCAGTAGTCCTGACTGGAACTAACTTCCTATTTTGCCAACTTCTAATAGAAGAGTCTGTCTGCTGATGCCTGTGGAAGGAGAATAATCCTTCATCCTTCCCTCCCCTTTCCCTCCATCCTCCCTCCTACTCCATCCTTCCCTCCATCCTCTGGTTGTCCAAACGCTGATGAGGTTCAGTCTTAACTCCTGTCTCTCTCAGAGGGCCAGTCACATGACATTAGAGCACTGCATGTTAGAATGGAAGGTTTAGTCCATTAGAGGACATCCATATTCTATGAGTGTGTGCGTGTGTGTGTTTTGTGTGCGTGTGTGCTAAATAATAATTGGACTGTCTGCCTCCTCCATGTCAGAGGTAATAATGAGTGTGGGTTTTGTGTGTGTGTGTGTGTGTGTGTATGTTTGCGTCAGAATGGATAATTGTACTGTTTGTGTTCTGTATCTCTGAGGTTATAATGAGTTTGTTAGGGAGTTTGTGTGTGTGAGCGTGTGTGTGTGAGCGTGTGTGTGTGTTATGTAATGGGTCCACGTGTCCAGAAGCAGCTGGGTGTGACGTGTTAGACAGCAAGCACCGAGCAGCACACCTTCATTTATTTATAACACACAATAATGCACATGCACAGACCCCAGACACAGCTGGGCCTTCATACCCAGTCTCTCCTCTTCTCTTCCAACCTATCTCCTCTCCCTCTCTCCTCTCTCCCTCTCTCTCTCTCTCCCTCTCTCTCACTCTCTCTCACTCTCTCCCTCTCTCTCTCTCTCTCCTCCCTCCCTCTCCTCTCTCTCTCTCTCTCTCTCTCTCTCTCTCTCTCTCCTCCCTCTCTCTCTCTCTCCTCTCTCTCTCTCTCCTCTCTCTCTCTCTCTCTCTCCCTCCCTCCCTCTCTCTCTCTCCCTCTCTCTCTCTCCCTCTCTCTCTCTCTCCCTCTCTCTCTATCTCCGTTTTAGTTTTCCTGTCTCAAGGTTCTTTATGGTCTCCCACTTTTTCAACTCTTAGCAACCCTCAAACTCAACTCTACACTGTATCTCTCCACCTCATCCTCCCCCTCCAATCCTCCCCCTCCAATCAAGTGATGATGATAATTACAGGATCAATGTGATAATTAATGTGATAATTAAACTGCTATAAACATTTTCACAGTCCTGGCCAGGTCAGAGAGCTGGCAATCAATATTGTAATTAAGGTTCACATTACAGACTCATAAACACAGCAATGATGCCTGCACAAACACTGGGGCTGTTGTTTGGTGTTGGATGTGTGTGCATGTGTGTGTGTGTCTATGTCGCTTACGTGTGCAGGGGGCGGAGGGGTTATCCAGCGGGGTCCTGAAGTGATCCTCCTCACACACACACACCACGAGCCCTCGTCCTCGGCAACGCTGTTGGGCCGGGCAGGGGAAACACTCCTGCTGTCTGGATGACATCTTGTAGGAGCCAGGGGGGCAGGCTGGAGCGGGGAGGGAGGGGGAGGGAGGGGGAGGGAGGGGGAGGGGGGAGGGAGGGAGGGAGGGGGAGGGAGGGGGAGGGGAGGGAGGGGAGGGGAGGGAGGGGGAGGGAAGGGGGAGACAGAGATATACCACGTTACATTACAACACTCATACTTAGCACTCCCATGCAGAAGATGTGGGCGGCGCACACACACACATGAACACACACCCACCCACCCACACACACACACGAAGACCTGAGCAGGCTGTTTGGCCCGGTGTTTGGTGAGCCTGTGCTCAGCTCAGAGAGGTAATGGGTGTGAAATCAGCCCGCCTCATCGCTGCTGCTGCTCCCATCTCTCTGCTGCCAGACCCTGCTAACAGCATTCCTGCATTAGCCACACACACACACACACACACTCACGCATTCTCACACACACACACACGCACGCCCCCTTATCCCACCGCTCGCAACATTTGAATACACACAGACAGACAAAACTGCTACACATCCCTACAAATCGTGAACTCACTCTCGGGTCTTCACAAACAAACACGATACACACACAGACACACACCCACACACACACAGTCACAGACTCAGAGCGATTAGTGGCCCTTTCAGATGCAGCGGGCGGAGCGAGAGCGGGACTGTGTATGGCACCGCGGAGGAGACTGTAAGAACCTGGTAATCGACTGTCTAATGTCTGTCATTACACACACACACACACACACACAGAGGCCCGTCTTCTTTGAGGAGAGCGCCGCGTGGCTCCAGCCCAGTGCGGAGCGTCTCTCTGAAGTGGATCACTGTGTTGTGTGGGAGCGCTTTCAGTCACAGCACCACAACAATGGCTTCTGAATGGGAGCAAATCGAGGCACCGTACGTGACTGGGTAACTAAGTGTTCTCAGATCTAATCTCTTCTCAGAGACTTCAGCGTTGACTAGGTGGCTCTGTTTGTGGGGGAAACACTTTCTGTCACAGCACCCCTGTATATGTGGACTGCCTGGAGGGCTGTCTGTAATCTGTGCTACCTGGATAATACACAGCTTGCCTTTTGTCAGCGGTGTGTGTGTGTGTGTGTGCGTTTGCGTGCGTGCGTGGTGGGAGATCACACCCCCTCCCCGAAAGCAAACCAGCAGCAGCAGAAGGAGAAGATTGGAGAGAAATGGCACCAATTTCAAAGCAAATCCAATGCATTATCTCTCTTTTTCCCTCAATACCCCATTGAACAGACAGCTATGGGGGAGGGGGGGGGGTGGAGGAGGAGAGAAAGAGAGAGAGAAAGAGAGAAAGAGGGAGAAGGAGGAGAGAAGGAGAGACGAAAGCTTTGCCAGGACAGCTGGCAACCCAACTAATCAATTTGTCCTGGCGGCTGTTTGAGCGCTTTGATTAAACAAGACATGGCGACACACACACACACACACGTCTCCTCAAGGTGGACCAGCAGAGATAGCCAGTGCTAGCCAGTGCCAGACGGGTTAGCAGACAGACAGGAGCCAGACGGAGCAGAGAGAGAGGAGACAATGCCACAGGCTAACAGCTAACACTGAAAAGAATCTAAGACGGATATAAAGGGAGGGAAAGAGAGACAGAGCAAGAGAATGAGACAGAGAGAGAGGTGCGAGAGGGCGAGAGAGAAACAAAGAGAGGGAGAGAGAGACAGAGAAAGACAGTGGAGAGAGACAGAGCCAGAGAGAGAAGGAGAGAGAGACAGACAGAGAGAGAAAAGGAGAGTGAGAAGGAGAAAGGTCGAACGCAGGGAAGCATCAAGGCCCATCACACGCTGTGAGCCAGGGTCATATTGAGTGTGTTGTGCTGTGGCAGTGGTTCACAGACAGCACAATAAAACACCAACCCCATCACACACACACACACAATGTGGTGTCCTGTACAAAACACTCATTATGGCTGAGGCTGTGGCTGGGACAGTGATGTAGCACTTGTTTGAAGAGTCCGACTACCATCTCCGGTTTGGCCTAACGAGAACAATGAAATGATGAGTAAAGACGCTTCCTATTGATGCTTGTTAGCTCTGGCCTCAGGAACACCACATCGCTTTTCTGTGCTTTAACTTTGTTGCCACGATTGCATTAGTGTGCTTCCGCCTCTCTCTCCCTCCCTCTCGCTTTCTCTCTGTCACCCTTTCTATATTTCCCTTTCTCTCTTTGTCCCTCTCTCTTTTTTACCCTCTGTCTCTACTCTCTCTTTTTTACTCTCTCTCTCTCTGTCTCTATCTCCCTCTCTCTCTCTCTCTCTCTCTCTCTCTCTCTCTGTCTCTCCCTCTCTCTCTGTTATTTCTCCTACTTCTTCCACTCTCACTTCACTTACGCTCATTAATAAATCATGAACCACTTAATACAGTAAATGCAAGCAATGAATTGTTTCTGTGCCTTCTGACAGGACGTATTAATGAATATTAATAAGACTAAAAGAGCGTTGCTTTGCACACACACACATACAAGTACACTAACCTTTCCCTCTCTCTTTCGGTCTCCAGCCCACACATACCCCTCCCCCCTCCCACACACACACACACACATACACACATTCCCCTAAAACACACACATACACATGTCCTGGACTCAAACAAATACACACACACACACAAATGCATGGTAAATTGTGATCATTAATTCAGGCAGTAATTTTACTTATTCGTATTTCCAAATCAGGGTTGGATATTAGGTAGATTGATTATTTACGGCCCCTATTCAGATCACTCCCAGTCTCACTATCTCCCAGCCTCTCTATCTCCCAGCCTCTCTGTCTCCCCAGCCCCTCTGTCTCTCAGCCTCGCTGCCTCCCATCCTCTAAGTCCCTCATGTTAATGCAAGAGTGGCAGCCCAGCCA
>CM042861.1:7874398-7889398 GCA_023658055.1 Thaleichthys pacificus | reverse complement strand
TTCTGGTGAAACAGCTGAGATGGCAGTGACAGCAGAGAGAAGAAAGAAGGAGAGAGAGAAGGAGGGTCAAAGGGGGAGACAGCAGGAGGAAGAGGAGAGGAAAAGAGAGAGGGAAATAGAGAGAGGAGAGACAGAAGAGAGATAAGGAGAGAGACAAAGGAGAGAGCGAGAGAGAGAGAGAGAGAGAGAGAGAGAGAGAGAGAGGAGAGAGAGAGAGAGAGAGAGAGAGGGGGGGAGAGAAAGAAGAGAGATAAGGAGAGAGACAGAGGAGAGAGGAGATAAAGAGACGGAAAGACAAAGCGAGAGGAGAGAGTGAGTGAGAGAGACAGAACGATCGAAGAGAGAGATGGGCAGAATTGAAAGAGAACAGACAGAAATATCCCAGAGCATTCGCTGTGACGCAACCAGTCATCTGGCCGTGCCACCCAAGCCCTAGAACACAGCGGCCTGTCACAACACGCTAATGATAGAGGCACATACACACACATATTTGCAAAAACGACTCAGATGCTAAAATAGTCCAAAGATGACTGTGAAAGTCTGAGAGAGAGTGGGAGAGAGAGAGGGGGAGAGAGAGAGGGGGAGAACTCTAGTGTGTGTGTGTGTTTGTGTGTGTGTCTGTGTGTGTCCTGGCATGTCTCACTGGGTCTGAAGTGACATGACATAAAAAGAGAGACATAAAGAGAGAGACAAAAAGAGAGAGAGACCGACAAAGATAGAGACAGAGACATACAGAAATTGAGACCAAGTGATACAGAGAGAGAGAGATACAGACAGAGATACACAGAGAGAGATACACAGTGAGAGATACACTGAGAGAGATACACTGAGAGAGATACACTGAGAGAGATACACAGAGAGAAATACACAGAGAGAGATACACAGTGAGAGATACACAGAGATAGATACACTGAGAGAAATACACAGAGAGAGATACACAGAGAGACTGACAAAACTCACTGGGACCTTCACCAACATGTCCTGAAGATCTGAATTGTGTGTGTTTTCGTGTGTGTGTCCATGTCCGGGTGTGTCTGTCACAGTGATCGATATATAGGCCCACTGGGGCCGTTATCTAGAGGGCCCACAGCGCTGTGTGTGTGTGTGCCTGTTTGTGTGTGTGTCAGTGTGTGTGTGCGCGTGCAACCATTTCATTAGATCCAGACAGTTCCTGATCTGTGAGTGTCACTTCCTAATAAAAACCTGCTCAATCCAGCCCATCTAACCTTCACTGTGATAGCAATCAGGACACACACACACCCACACAACTAGTGACACAAACACTCTACACACACTCTCTGTCATTCACTCAAACACGGTCTCACACAGACACACACAGACTCACATCCAAACAGCAACAGATACACCACCAGGAAACCTCTGTCTCTGTGTCCTCCATCTGTCACCTTCCCCACCCCGATACTCACTCACTACCCCCGACCAGGCTTCCATCTCCCCCAATCATCCCTCTCTCCCTCCCCAACCCCTGCCCCCGAACCCCTCCCATCCTCTTTCTCTACATCAATCCCCCCCCACACCCCCCTCCTCCTGTTCTTTCTCCCTCCACATCACCCCCCCCCCCCCCTCTTCTGCATGGTGTTGGTTGGCAGGGACAGCTGGGCAAATTAGGCGTCCTGACACTTTATTAGAGGGGAAGTGACAAGAGCGCGACAGGAAACAGAAATGACATCACAGCCAGCTAAGGACAACTCCGCTGGCGGTGCACAGAATAGACACACGTACACACACACTCCACGTACACACGCACTCTGTACGCAGATGTCTGCTCTTCACCCTCCTTCCCTCCCTCTGTATCCCTCTCTCTCTCTCTCTCTCTCTCTTTCTCTCTCCACTCCCTCTATCCCTCCTTCCATGCTCCCTGTACGGCGGAAGGCAGCCAGAGCATCTTAACACCCTTTCGTGCAACACCCCCAGTCATTTTCTGTGTGAAAGTTTCGAGCTCAAAAGGATTTCTATGCGTTAGGGCCCGAATGAACCCCTTATCAAAGCGGCCCTACGAACACCACGTCGGCAACAAACAACCCAATTACGCATCATTTAACAGAAACACATTTGTTTGTGGAAATGAAAGGGGAAAGTGCTAAGCAGTATTATTAGGCCGAGCGCCAGGGAAACAGCCCCACGTTGGCGCTCCACGTTTCCCCCGAATCTCTTCTGACAGCTTGTCGGATCGCAGCAGTCCCAGAATGATTACAGTTCAAACGACATCAACCCCCCCCCCCCTCAACTCGCCCCCAACCTGGAGTAAAAACACCATGGGGTGGGTTGGAGGGCATTGTTTCCACAAATGCATTGTTATTGCTCAATAAATGTATAATTGCCGTGGCATCTAATGAATCGTTACTGTGCTGTTGATTTAATTTGACGCATTCGATTTGGTGAGCGTCAGCCTGCCTGGAACTAAGGTTTCTGCATGGCTGCGCACCCCCCCCCCCCCCCCCCCCTCCCATGTAGATGAACTGTCTGATTGGGCGCAGCTCAAGATGCTCATTAGTCTGAACTCACAATGTGAGCGCTGTACAGACAGGTCTCATAGGAGGACAAGGGGATCTCACTCACGGTTACACAGCTAGAGGAAAGGCCCAAAGGCTGCTGGGTAGTCTGCAGACAAGGAAGGAGGGAAGAGCTGCTTTGGAGCGTGATGTGATCCAGAGCCAAATCCTCCCGCTCTCACACACAAAGACACCTGTCACACACACAGACACACACACACAAACCACACACACACAATGATTGACCTTCCATGCCAGAACTAATACCCCTTTCAAACAGGCACACACAATCCCCCCCTCCCCCACATACGCACCCCAGAAAAGGGCATCTAACCCTCTGGAGAGATAACACACAGTGGTCAATAAGCAACCAGGGGTATTTATCCAACCATTCATCCATCCATCCATCCCTTCCTTTATTTATACCTGGCTTCCATCTTGTCATTGTGATTGGCTATGGGAGGCCAGAAGCACACTAGTAATTGGAGAGACAGCCAATTAGATTGATCGCAGAGTTGAGGGGCAACAAAGGTTGCCTGGGTAACGGCTGGTGGGGGTAGGGAGGAGAGGGTACGTGTAGGCAGGAGGGGTTTATGTCATCTATTTTGGGTTTCGACAACTGAACGGCAGGTTCACACACACACATACACATAATATACACCCACCTCTACGCTGGGATGCATGTAGTGCACTGATATAGTGCACGTTTCATACATGCACATGTAAACATGTTTGCAAACCCACAAACCAAACTCACGTACCAATGATGGCCTTCAATACACACACACACACACACACACATACACACACATACACACACACAGGTCAGTCCCTGGACACAGCGATGGAGGCAATTAGCCATGAATGTGAAACAAAGAGTCAGTCTGCCAGAGCAGCAAATAGGCCAGTTTACAGCTCCAGTGATCCCCACTGCACCAGAACAGTGTTGACGTGTGTCTGCATCAGAAAAACTGTGACACGTGTGTGTGTGTGAGTATGCATATGATTGTGTGTGTGTTTGTGTCCTACAGAAAGCATAGCGCTTAACATGTGATTTATCCAATGGTAACACTCGTCCCTGACTTGTGCTTTGTGTGATATGTCTGTGGCTATATTGATTCACACACACACACACACACACACACACACACACACGCCTCAAGCGAGGAGCAGCAGGAGACATGTCGATGAGCAGTCTGGAGAATTCCACAACTAATAGTGTTTGATCACAGGTGGCAGCGAATCAATATTCTCCGTCCCAGACACCTCCCCAATGTACACAAGTCACACCACCTCCGCCCTGTCACACACACACACACACACACACACTGTGACATGCCCAGTGGCAAGAGCTTTCAGCACCAGGGACAGCGACGCCAGCCAGCCAGGTCGACGGCGTCTTCAGACGGGTTCCGGGGGCCCACTCAGAGGACGAGCAGCGAGGCTGCTTCCTGTCAGTCATCAGCGTGTGGCTCTGGAGCCAGCGGGGCGAAGCAGAGGACGAACAATCAGTGATGCAAAGGGAGTCGTTTTACGCATCGCTAGAAATGTTCTGGTTTCTGGTTTCTGGGCACCACATACGGCCTGGCAGGCTTCTGCCAGCACGGCTACCTGAGGAGAAGACACAGCAACGTCCACTGGTTTTTGAGAGAGAGTGTGAGATAGAGAGAGAAAGAGAGAGAGAGTAGAGATAGAGAGTAATATATAGAGAAGGAGAGAGGAGAGTGAGAAAGAGAGAGAGAGAGAGAGAGAGAGAGAGAGAGAGAGAGAGAGAGAGAGAGAGAGAGAGAGAGAGAGAGAGAGAGAGAGAGAGAGAGAGAGATTGGGGTCATTCAGTCTGGATTGGCATCCAGCCTCCCTGTACCCCATCTATGCCCCTGCTAAGGCTAACATGAAGTGACACACACAGACACATGCATACACACACACACACACACACACACAGGCCTGTATAATGCATACGTGATGTGTGAGACACACAAATTGTATAAGTGTGTCAAAGCATGTAGACATGGCATGAGGCATCCTGTCAGTTAACACCCTGCAGGCTGGCTCTCTCTCTCACACACACACACACACACACACACTTGGCCCTCGGCTCTGCTACTTGACAGAAGGGTCAGCTCAGGCAGGGGGGGGATGGGGGGAAAAGAGAAGAAGAAGGAAAGAGGGCTGCATGTATAATGCAATATAGGCCAGGACCCTGGAGACACACACACGCACGTTAGGAAAGGCCTGTGATCATTGAGGGGTTCCTCTCCTCGGGCAGGCTGTGGATGCTGAGTCACGCAATGACAGGGAGAAAGAAGATGGGTGAACTAAAGGGGACAGATGGAGGCAGGGAGGGAGAGAGATGGACAGAGGGAGGGAGGTGGAGGGAGCGAGGGAGGGAGGTGGAGGGAGCGAGGGAGGGAGGGAGATGGACAGAGGGAGGGAGGTGGAGGGAGCGAGGGAGGGAGATGGACAGAGGGAGGGAGGTGGAGGGAGCGAGGGAGGGAGGTGGAGGGAGATGGACAGAGGGAGGGAGGTGGAGGGAGATGGACGGAGGGAGGGAGGTGGAGGGAGATGGACGGAGGGAGGGAAGGTGGAGGGAGATGGACGGAGGGAGGGAGGTGGAGGGAGATGGACAGAGGGAGGGAGGTGGAGGGAGATGGACAGAGGGAGGGAGGTGGAGGGAGATGGACAGAGGGAGGGAGGTGGAGGGAGATGGACAGAGGGAAGGAGGTTGATTGAAAAAGGAGCCATGGGACGCTTGTACATCTCAGTGGAAAAGGCCGAACTCCAATCTGACTACCAGGTTACCAAAGGGAACACACTCACACACAGGCACACACACACACTCTAAGGGGAGCTGTTGATATTGGTGTCTGCCCCTCCAGGGGAGGAGCCTGTGTCTGTATGCTAGTATTGATTGGTTTCAGCTGGGCCTGTCAGAGACCCTGCCTACCCTCACTGCAACCAGAGAATGGACACACGCACGCACACAGGAGAGAGGGGAGAAGAGGGGAGAAGAGGGGAAGGGAGGGGAGGAGGATGGGGAGAAGAGGGGAGAAGGGGGGAGAAGAGGGGAAGGGAGGGGAGGAGGGGGGAGGATGGGGAGAAGAGGGGAGAAGGGGGGAGAAGAGGGGAGAAGAGGGGAAGGGAGGAGGGGGGAGGATGGGGAGAAGAGGGGAGAAGGGGGGAGAAGAGGGGAGAAGAGGGGAGAAGAGGGGAAGGGAGGGGAGGAGGGGGGAGAAGAGGGGAGGAGGTTTCTATTCTAAGAGGCCGGCAACCCAGACCAGAACAGCGAGTCTGTATGCTGAAAATAAAATGCTGCGTTTAAGATTTCTTATGCTCCAAAAAGTAATCTAGTTGACTCATACAAGCACACATACTCAAACAAATACAGTATCAATGCTACAGTGAAACTTTAGCACACACACACATACACACTGGCAGGTTATTCATGTTTAGGACACTCCAGTGTCCTGGCATAATGCTGATGCTCTGACAGCACATTTTACCCAGCTGATTAGTGACACTGAATCCCCTTTCCTGTCAGCATTCCCTTACTTCCTGTCAGCATTCCCTTACTTCCTGTCAGCGTTCTCTCCTTGGCCAACCTCTCGCTTACAGCAGACCAGCTCAGCCCGCATTTGACAGGAGTCAGAGTTCAAACTGCCTTCAATGAAATGAATGGAAGCTGGATAAGTTGTATAAGCTACACGAGTGGTTTGAATGTCAGTTTTCTGCTATTTTAGAGACATTGCTATTCTGTGTAACAAATTAACCGTCTTCTGAAAATAACCCTGGACAAAAAGGTCAAATTACAGTTCTAATTCTCAGAGTTCCTCTAAAACGCTGCATTAAAATGTTAGTTTTGTGACAGCTGTTAACCCCTGGTCTCTCACGATATTTCAGCTGTGATGAAGATAGCATGCCAATGCACTCACTGCACAATTAATGTCTCTGGCTCGGAATAGCAGTGTGTGTGTGTGTGTGTCCTCATGTGCGCGTGCTAGTTCATAAAAAGTGATTTGAGGGAACATTGCGTGTGTGGCTAGATAATAACAGTGTGTGTCAGTGCGTGCATGTGAGTGTGTTGGCGTGCGTACAAGTTCAAGGTCTTCCCGGGTGGAGACCACTCCATTGGAAGACCCCACCCCCCCCACCCTCCCCCTTCAAATACCCCACAGCTGCACCATCTCCTGACACGCACACACGTACTGTACACACGCACACTCGCACTATACGCACGCACACACTCGCACGCACCCTACCTGCATTACATCTCTATCCCGTACCACACAAAAGCATGCGGTGTGAAGCTTGCACACACACACAGTACTGAACCAAAGATATGTGTCTCTCTTGGGGCGTTATGAATAAGAGATGATCCAGGGCTTTGGGTCTTCCAGCGGAGAGAAGCAGCTTCACGGCAGCTTTACCCGGGATAGAGAGACAGAGAGACAGACAGACAGAGAGAGAGAGAGAGAGAGAGAGAGAGAGAGAGAGAGAGAGAGAGAGAGAGAGAGAGAGAGAGAGAGAGAGAGAGAGAGAGACAGAGAGAGAGAGAGAGAGAGAGAGAGAGAGAGAGAGAGAGAGATAGAGGAAGAGAGGGCCGGTACCAGCGGAAAAGGAGGGAAACAAAAGAATGGTGGGAAGAAGGAGGAAGGAGATGACTCTGGGGCGACGCAAACCTCCAACAGATCCCTCCTTTCCTTTCCTGCTCCTCCGTCCTCCTCCTCTCCTCCCTCTATCCCCCTGGAAGCCTTGCTCTTTTCCTCCCTCACTACTCCATCCTTTCCAACTTCTAGAAAACACGTGTGTGTGTGTGTGTCTAGCTCCCTGAGACTGGGTCTAGGAGTCTAGGAAGAGAGAAGGGGGGGGGGGGGGGGGGGTAATGAAGACAGAATGAAGACATGGCTGCAGCTGTGTCTTAGCCAACACACACACACAATCACACACACCAGCTGTGACCTTAACTCTCACAAACACACAAACACACACACAAGCCAGCTGTGTCCTCGCCCACACAAACACACACACGAGTGCATCAACAAGCGGACTGCAGGCAGTCTACAGTGGGGTCTACAAAGTGACAGAGTGACAAATGTGTTGATGGGCAGCAGAGCACACACAAAGTGATCTGGTACCTGGAGGTCAGTAAGGTACACATACAGTACACTCTCACACTCTCACACACACACGCATCCAGCAAGAAAGTCAGAGTGTGATAGAGTGAATGATCGATCGACCAAGTGAGCTTGATTTATGTGTTTCAGATTGGGGGGTGTAAATGTGAGTGTGTGTGGTCTCTATTGGTCATCCATTTGATAGCTTGTGATTGACGGATGGCAGCATATGTCACTTTGCCACCAGAAAGCACTTGACAAGTTCCTGCTCTGGCAACAGAGATACAGAGAGAGAGAGAGAGAGAGAGAGAGAGAGAGAGAGAGAGAGAGAGAGAGAGAGAGAGAGAGAGGTGCAGAGAGAGAGAGAGGTGCAGAGAGAGAGAGAGAGATGCAGAGAGAGAGAGAGAGAGAGAGAGAGGGAGGGAGGGAGGTACAGAAGATACAAAGAGAAAGAGAGAAAAGGATGGGAAAGAGATACAGAGAGAAAGAGAGAGAGAGCGGAAGTGTGAAAATAAAGAAAGGAAGAGAGCTAAGATTTTACAGAGAGAAAGAGTGATGGTAAAGAACAAGAAAACACAAAAAGAGAAAGTGAAGAAGAGCCAGAGAGGAGGACTGCTGTGTATTGATTCCCCCTCTGGGCTTGTTTGTGGCGCTTCCCTGAGCGTGGGTGTGCGCCCTTTTAGGGTCCAGGAACCAGAAATGGAGGGAAGGAGAGATGGAGGGAAGGAGAGATGGAGGGATGGAGAGATGGAGGGAAGGAGAGATGGAGGGAAGGAGAGATGGAGGGAAGAGAGATGGAGGGAAGGAGAGATGGAGGGAAGGAGAGATGGAGGGAAGGAGAGATGGAGGGAAGGAGAGATGGAGGGAAGGAGAGATGGAGGGAAGGAGAGATGGAGGGAAGGAGAGATGGAGGGAAGGAGAGATGGAGGGAAGAAGAGATGGAGGGAAGGAGAAATGGAGGGAATGAAAGGGGTGGAGGGAAGGAGAGATGGAGGGAAGAAGAGATGGAGGGAAGGAGAAATGGAGGGAATGAAAGGGGTGGAGGAGAAAAACAAGGGATGGAGGGAGGATAAGAGCTTTGTCACTAGGGGTTATTTGCTTTCTCATGCTGAGGGTATTGACTGGCCCTGTAGGATGTTCTCACATAGCTAGCTTACAATATACACATACAGACATACATACACACACCACACACACTCACACGCCACGGACAAAGGCACAAACACAAACCTGCACACACCCTTACATAATTTGTTGTCATGGATTCACAAGTAGGCACACACAAACACACATGCAATAGGACACACACACATACACACTAACCAACATACAGTTGTACCCCTGGCAGCCCAGGCGTCCAATGCCCATGCTCTAATTGGCATTATCCTCAGGCAGACAACCGTGCAGTAACCTTGGCACACAGACACACACACGCACGCACACCCAGCATGGCGCTGGTTACGATGGGCAGTGGGCAGGGGAGAGAGCGAGACGAGGAGGAACAGGAAGGTGGAAAAGTCATCCATCTAAGACATGGAGGAGAGGAGGGTGTGTGAGGTCACAACGGTGGTCCCCAAGTGGTCTGGGAGGAGGAGTCTAATCCCTCCCCCCATGTGGTGTTTAATGGTTCAGCCCAGCGGTTGAGGCAGCAAGCAGGAGGCCTGGACAGGATCGATCCAAATCCCTCAGATGGGGGGTGGAAAAGTTTGTCTTTGAGAAGAGGAGCTGAAGGGTGGAGAGGAGAGGAGACACAAGTTGGGGGAAATAGAGAGGGCGGGGTAGAGAGACACATGAAGGAGAGAGGCCTGAAGAAGTATCGACAATAAATGTTTTTACTGATTCGCTGTTTGTATGTGTGAGTGTTGCCCTGAGTGGAAGTCAACCTTTAGAGAAGTGCACAGTCACGCAACACCAACCAACCAGCCTTCAGGACAGTACAGGACATTTGCTGATAAGTGCAAACACAAGTCAACCACGGACGCACACACACTTGTGTTCACACACACACACATCACTCTTCAAGACACGCAGGCAGAGCACAACATATACACATTCTTCACACACACTCTGGGTGTGTAGAGATGCCACTGTCTGTTACTGTTTACCCCAAAAAACTCTCTCTGTATCTGGATAGAAACCGCTAAACCGGAAGTTGTTTTTATAGTTTCTTGATCATTAGTGTTTACTCTTTGTATAGACAAATAGGTGCATTAAAGGGTAAAAAGTAAGGGGATTAAAGTACAATTATTTATGAAATTATTCAGTATATTTTGTTCTCATTTTTATTGTTTATTAAAATTGTACCATAGGGCTAACCAGCAGTCATTGTTGATTAATAATCCGAATAACGTATTTGGCTTTGGATACATGCAACACACACACACATACACACACACACACACACAGTACACACGTACTCCCATAGCAATCAGTGAGCTGCAGTAAGAGGCAGCCTCCAGAGCTGTGGTGATGGATAGCATCCTCTATTCAGGCCTGCTGTACATTTTACCCCTCCACCTCCATCTATCCTTCATCCATCCACCTCTCCCCTCCACCTCCACCTTTCCCCCCCCACTCCCCCCCCCCTCTCCCCCCCCCTCTCCCAGGTGTAAATCACATCAGTACAGAGGAGGAGAGAAATCCCTTCTTTTCAGGAGAGGAGATTAGGAGAGGAACACAGGCCTGTGGATTTAAATAACCATCACCTCCCCGACAGGGAGCCTCGCTCATCCGCAAACTGGGAACCATAGAACAGAGACCCAGGACATGTGTATGTGTGAGTGTGTGTGTGTGTGTTGTGTGGTGTGTTGTGTGTGTGTGTGTGTGTGTGTGTGAGTGTGTGTGTGTGTGTGTGTGTGGTGCGTGTGTGAGCGAGAGATAAGTGCATTATGGAAACAATCTGCATAGAACATCTCTCCGAGAATGTACAATGAGATTTTGTACTTGGTGGCTGTGAGGAGACATCTAAACAGACACACACATACACACAGACACACAGACACTCAGACACACACAACACAGACACACACAGACACACACACGTCTGATAACATGCAAATGCCGACACCTGAAGGTCAGTGGCTGCCGCCTCCCTCTGTAATGCATTCTGGGACAGGGGAAATGAGTGTTTTTTTCCCTCTGGGGCACCACCTTTATTGGGCGCCGCCCCCCCCCCCCCCACCCCCCCCCCCCCCCCGCGCGTTGGGCCGAATGCACTCCCGTGGATGATGCGTGTCTTCACACCGCTGTTTAAGACCCTGATGGAGGACAGCTTTATGGAGCCATAAACTCAACACGCTCAATATTCTTAGCACCACTGACACACATGCACGCATGTGCACACAAGAACCTAACGCGCACACACACCACATACGTTACAGGGCAGCCGTGAGGAGAAGAGGGACAGAGAGAAGGAAGAGAAGAGGAGAGGAACGACGAGCAGAGGGATGGATGGATCTGAGAAAGAGAGGAGAGGAGGAAGGGGGCCTCACATCGCCCCCCCCACTGCCTGGAGAGTCCTGACTGGCAGCAGAACAATGAGCTGTTCTCTCCCTCGACGCCGTGGCAGCAGGAAGCTTCTGGAAGGGCCACAGAGGAGCGGCAAGTGTTAATATTTGATAGGACATTATTCTCAGTTTAGAGGATTCCAACGAGGATGCCATGGAGACAGGAAGTTGAAATGGTGTAAATCCTAACAACAGGCCTATGACGGCCTTTTGTTGAAAGCTTATTACCATCTGGACAGTCTCTGGTGTGTGTCTGTGTGTGTCTGTGTGTGTGTGTGTGTGGGGGGGGGGGGGTTGCATGTGCCACTGTGACTGAAGTACATGGTCAACAGACAGTGAGCAGGTCTCTGGCTTCCTAACGTTACTGCGTCACAAGACGAGGGGATGGAGGGAGAGAAGGAGGAGGAGGAGAGAGAGAAAGGGGGTAAAGTAGAGTGGATAGAGGGAAAGGGAGTGAGAGATAGGCGAGAGAGAGAGAGAGAAGAGGGCGAGTGGAGCGAGAGGGATAGAGACGGGTAGAGAGAGGATTGACAAAAAAGAGAGAGGGGGTAGAGAGATGGGGAAAGGAGAGAGAGATAGTAAAGAGAGACAGGGGAGAGAGAGAGAGACAGGGGGAGAGAAGAGAGAGAGAAGAGAGGTAACAGAGCAATAAAGAGACAGGGGATAGAGAGACACTGGGGAGAGGGAGAAAAAAGGGAGAAAAAGAGAGGGGATTTCAGTGAGGGATAGAGAAAGGGATTGAGAGACAGGGGAGAGAGATAGAGAGAGAGAGAGAGAGAGAGAGAGAGAGATAGAGAGAGAGGAGAGAGACAGAGGAGAGAGAGAGAGAGAGACGAGAGAGAGAGAGAGAGAGAGAGAGATAGAGATGAGGGGTGTTGTTTTGTTCTCATGGTCCTGCATGCGTTGGACCATGAATTCATTGCAAATGAAATGTCACCCTGGCAGGTCGTAATGCTGGCCGGCCCGCTCCCCTGCAACGTAATTGAATTTTACAGCCGTATAAACAACAGCCACTGAGGAGTGTGTGTATGTGTGTTATTAATGCTGCTGTTTATGAGGCGAAGGCCTCTGATATGCTATCAGAGAGATTGTAAGGGAACCCTTGGGGATAGTAGCAGAAATTACACAGACAGACACACACACACAAACAGACACACATATAAAATGACCCTTAGAGCAGTTATATCTGCACTCCTTACACCCACTTGGACCAAAAAATTACATATAACACACACACACACTCACTTACCACACACTGCTATTACCAATGTTTACTTATTTATAGATTATAGATGACAGTCATTTAGTGTCCATATGCAGTGTGTATTAACTGTAGCAGTGTGTATTAACCTCTAGGCAGTAGACAGCAGATGGCAGACTAGAGAGCCCACCCCCCCCCGCCCCCCTCCTCCGCAGGTCACTTTTATCCTACAGGCGTGGGAAGGAGGGGGGGGGGGGTGAGAAGCGGGGATGAGGGGTTGGGGGCGCATAAAGAAAGCCCAGGGGAGCGTTCAACACCTTTATCACCAGTTACAGCTCGCAGAGTTTTACGGCCCGCTCCTCTGCACGCCAAGCCGCGGCGAGCCGGACGCCGTCTGTCCGTCCGTCCGACCGCCACTGCCTCATAAGTCGGGCCGGATTTACACCCGACGCCAACGACGGCCAAATAAAAATGATGACACGTAGAGAGAGAGGGACCGGCCAGGGTGCTCAGGGGTGTGTGGAACGGGAAATGAGGTTTGTCCGTCTGCCTTCCAGCCTGTCTGTCTGTCTGCCTGTCTGTCTGCATACCTGCCTGCCTGTCTGTCTGTTGTCAACCTGCCTTCCTCTCTGGTCTGTCTGTCTGTCTGCCATACCTGCCTCTCTGTCTGTCTGTGTCTGTCTGTGTGTCTGTCTGCCTGTCTGTGTGTCTGTCAGCCCAGCCTGCCTGATCTTTAAAGGGAAGTAAAAGTCCATCAGTCAGTATATGAGCTGTAGAATGGTGAATGAAAAAACGATGGGACTGTGTGTGTGTGCGGGTGTGTGCGGAATGCGGATTTGTGCAAGTGTGTGTGTGTGTGTGCGAGTGTGCTTTTAGTTAGAAATGTGTTTCTGCTTGCCAATGTGAGATAGTGGAGAGGATTTCAGATCTGAGAATGACACAGTGTCTGTGTGTTTATACATGCATACGTGCGTGGAGTGTGTGTGTGTGTGTGTGTGTGCGTGTGTCAGCACGTGTCCTAGTCCCAGCAGGAGGCAGCAGTGTGTGTCCAACCTCCCTGCTGATTCTGACCTTCCCTCCAAGCAGGAGGTCCCCCTCTTTTCCCTCATCCCTCATCCCTCCTCCCTCCAACCCTCATTCCTCTATCCGTCCATCCTTCTCAACTCTGAGGGACACTGCTGGTCCTTGATCTTGGAATAGGAGAGAGGCTTCATAAATACACCATCAATCACCCAGCTAGGAGCCATTCAACCCACTGACAGACAGCAAACAGAAGAAGGATGGGCTTCTGTGTACTGTATGAGTGTGTGTGTGTGTGTGTTGGTGTGTGTATATGTATGGTGTGTGTTCAAATGGAATGTATGTATAAAGTGTCCCCTGCATACCTTATTAAAAGCTCGAGTGCTCCTACACACACACACACACTCCACAGAGACAGATGGTGGGGAAAGTAGATGACTAATTCAACATTACATTGACACTGTTCTGGTTGGAGAGCGTTGCCTGTGAGCCTCCTCCAAACTCACACACGCTATTCGGGGCTGACACACACTCTTCTGGGTGTGTCTGGGCAGGTGCTACATGCGAGGGCAGCTGACACACACACGCACACAGACGTGGCTGAGCTGCAGGCTAGCTGAATGGCAGACAGGAGGAGGCAGACTAGAGGTGATGGAGGAGCAGACATGGGGTGGTTCACACTCCTGAGGGGACCCATACACAAGCCTCCCTCGGTGGGGCTCTGTGTGTGTCTGTGTGTGTCTGTGTGCACGTGTGTGTGTGTGGTATCCAGGAGCCTGACCTAGAGGGAATGAGCTGCTGAGTGGAGTCAAGATGCGGGAGGCAGGAGGGAGAGAGAGAGAGATAGAGAGAGAGAGAGAGAGAGAGAGGAGGAGAGAGAGAGAGAGGAGAGAGAGAGAGAGAGAGAGAGGAGGGGGGGGGGAGAGAGAGAGAGAGAGGGGGGGGGGGGGGGGGAGAGGGGGAGAGAGGGGGGAGAGGGGGAGAGAGGGAGAGAGAGAGAGGAGAGAGAGAGGAGAGAGAGAGAGAGAGAGAGAGAGAGAGAGAGAGAAAGAAAGAGGGAGGAAAAAGAGAGAGAGAGACATAAACGAATTGAAAATGCGGAGGATGCCAGCATTAAAATGAGATGGTCAGAGTGGTTCTCTGTCTTTCTCTTTCTCCTTCTCCCCCTCCCTCCCTCCCTCCCTCCCTCCCTCCCCCTCCCTCCCCTCCCTCCCTCCCTTCCTTGAATCACGTTGTCCTTCTCTCGCTCTCTCCTTCCCTCCCTCTCTCTATGCTAGGTGACCCACATAAACCCGAGTGCCCTCCAGGAGCTGTCTTTAACACACCAGTCCAGGAAAAGTTCCAGAGAACATTCCCCGGCAGGTGTCATTCAACGGGTATGTGTCTGTATACAGGAGTGTGTCCATACGGGATTTCGTGTTTGCAGGACTGTGTGCGTGCACGTATGTGTGTGCCTGTGTGTGTGTGCTCGTGTGTGTTGTGCGTCTGCACGCTGGGGGAGTTGAGCAGAAGAGACAGAACAGATGGAGTGAGTTAAGGACAAATTGCATATGTGGGTATGGGTGTGAGCCTGTGTCTGTGCACACATATGTGCCTGCCTGCGTAGGTGTGTGTGTGTGTACGCACAAGAGACGCAGGTGTCCTGG
>CM042861.1:7807807-7874298 GCA_023658055.1 Thaleichthys pacificus | reverse complement strand
TAAAAGGCCTCATTAATATAGAAAACCGATGCCTCTCAAGTACGCTTCTCCCTCTCTCTCTCTCTCTCTCCTCTCTCCTCTCCTCTCTCTCTCTCTCTCTCTCTCTCTCTCTCTCTCTCTCTCTCTCTCTCTCTCTCTCGCTGTCTTTAGTTTACATTGTTCACCTTGAACACTTTATTTGCCTCTCATCTGTCCTGCCTCTGAAGGAGAGCCTGGACTAGCTCTTTCATTCAAAGCAAACGTACAGCTCCACGCTGTACGTTAGGGACCCCGTATTGAACAGAAGTGGAAACACACAGGAGGCATGAGACATGTTCGGTCCAGCCAGCTAATGTGGCCTCCTCTCCCTGGAGCTTCCCTCTCCTCCTCTCCCTCCTCTCCTCCTCTCCTCCTCTCCTCCCCTCTCCCTGGAGCTCCCTCTACCTCCTCTCCTCCTCTCCTCCCTACTCCCTCTCCTCCTCTCTCCTCCTCTCCTCCTCTCCTCCTCTCCCTGGAGCTCCCTCTCCTCCTCTCCTCCTCTCCTCCTCTCCCTGGATCTCCCTCTCCTCCTCTCCTCCTCTCCTCCTCTCCCTGGAGCTCCCTCTCCTCCTCTCCTCCTGTCCTCCTCTCCCGCTCCCCCTCCTCCCCCCTTCTCCCCTGACTGGGCCTTTTGCTACAGGTCTGGGGGGTGCGCCTAGGCCCTAATGTGATTTTCATGTTCGCTTGTCCAGTGCTGTAATGTCCAACCGCTGACACATGTAGAGGGAATAGGAGAGTGTGTGTGTGTTTGCGTGTGCTTGCAGCATATGATAACGTCCCTCGATGTGTGTGTTAGTGTTAGGTCTTTAACCTCTGATGTAACACTCATCATCACCCAGCTCCACTTTCCCGGCCTCCATGTGAGCGTGTGCGTGTCCGCTCTTTTTAATGTGCATTTGTATGTGTGCAGATGTGCACATGTTTGGTTGGGCCTCTGTGTGTGTGCGACTGTGCGCGCGCATGCTCTCGAAAGCGTTTGTAAGGCAGCTGAAAGCCCCGGGTCATACCATATTCATGTGATCATGCTTCAGATGATACTGCCCAGATTGCTTTGCCACAGCCACAGGAAGTCATGTGGTTCAGGTAGAGCGTGTGTGTGTGTGTGTGTGTGTGGGGGCGTATGTGAATGTGTGTGTATGTATGAGTGTGTGTGTGCCTGCTCTGCGTTTGAGGGGGAGACCTGGCATCTCCAGGTGGGGTTTGACAAGGTAAATACAGCCTGGCATGATTACTGATCGGCAAGTGAAGTGCAGGGAGAGGGAGATGCTGGGTTAATTTCAGCGACGTCGACGTGAAGACAATGCAAAAAAGGTCCCAATGAGTGATCTGTAAAGTGAAGGTAGGGTGGCGTGGCGTGAGATGGGGCGATGACGGGGGTAGGGGGGGGGGGGGCTCTTTGGCGAATGCATTTGTCGTTCTAATTGGTGGCTTATCAGTGCAGCCATCTACAATGGCAGGCTAACAGCAGGCTCACTGATGAGGCATTTAGACACACCGAGCTGGACACAGAATCCACAGTGAACACGCTTCAACGCGCACACCCACACACGCAGACACACACACACTTGGACTTGAAGTGTCCTTGTCTTTGTGTGTAATCGAGCCCCAGTGTCCCCCGTCCAGTAATGACCGGCACGTAGACATCCAGAAAACAGGGCCTCGTAAAGCATTACCCCCATGCCTATAAAACCCCATTAATCTCTTGGAGAGGCGTTTGACCTTTCAAACTCATTAAGCCCGAGAACCTGCACACTGTGGAAGACACACGTGTACAAAACACACGCACACACACACACGCGTGCACACTCACATGCACGCAAGCGAGCACGCACACTTGCACACACACTCAACACCTCACCATTGCCGTGACAACGCTAACGCCCTCCTCACGTCTCCCCTCCTCTCCTCTGCGGAGGGGGGGTTTGGTCAGTGACCTGGAAAATTGAAATGACCCCACGACCTACTAATGCGACGGTTCCTCGCTTCCGAGAGATAAATACATTATCGCCCGGGCTGTTCCGTGTCTGGCGTGGCTGTATATGACCCCAACCTGCCCATGCAAGAACCCCCCCCTCCATATCACCCCCATTCTCCCCACCCTCCCCCCATTTCCCATCCATTTCCTCACCACGATCCTCCCTCCCCTAAGTTACTTCCCTATGTCCCTGCCCTGCCTCAACGCTCACTATATATCCTTACCCGATTTGCAAGCCCGATCGTTTGCCCCCCTCGTTTTCGCTGCCCTCCCCACTATGTCCCGCAGTAGTCGTGTAGTGATAATTGATTTGTGCTCACCTCTGATGACGGAAAGGTCAGGAGAAAGCCCCAGTTGTAAGAGGGTAAGCATGCAGGCATCATACTCCGGCGAGCCGTAATTATTCCATTGGGCCACCAGAATTAGATAACGGGGCGGCGCGTTTATCGGCTGTGCAGGTTGCTTGGGGGTAATGGCCAGCAGTGCCATGCACTGATGAATGAAGTAGACACAGAGTTGTGTCTTTTACTATTTTCGATTTCACAGAATCTGTCTACATGGTGTACGGAACTGAGAGGTGAGCGAGAGGAGCGAGCATAGAAGGGGATGGGAAAGACAAGAAGAGTTGACAAAAAGGGAGAGATTTAATGGAAGTAATGTATAGGAATAGGGCTGAAGAGAAGGGAGTGGCAGGGATCGGAGAGAACGCGGTAAGAATAGAAAGCGGAAAAGGAGAGAAGCATCGATGATATGGAATAAGGTATGGAGAGAGTCAAAGGACGCAAGGAGGACGGATGTTGTGGCCTTGGGGGTGGGGGTTAAATAGAGAGAAGAGAGGAGCTGTAGAGTGTGATGAAGGAGATTTGACTGACCTTAAAATGAATTACAGAGAGTGCGAGATGAGAGGAAAGGCAGGGGGGCGAGGAATTGAGGGCGAAAGAAAAAAGAGTTGAGTGGTGGTTGAGATGGTACACCGTGAAGAGCTTGCGAAGGACTCGATCTCTCTGTCTTACTGTCACCTGACCATATCCGCATCCAGCGTAGAACCGTTGAGTGTTGGGTTTGGAGAGAGATCCTCGCGTCTTGCAGCAGACGACATGCACGAGACATGATACCTAACGCCACCTAACAACAGTGTGGCCACCGAGTGTAGTAGAATACCCCCCCTCCTCCTACTTGTGCTCGTATAGTCTCTGTCATCCTCGTTACACACTGGTAGCTCTCTATCTCTCTTATTTGCGCCACCCCCCCTCTCTCCTCTCTCCCGACTTTTCATACATTCAATCTCTCTTCCTTTCATATCTCCATATTCTTCTCCATCCCCCCCTCTCAGCCATCCACTAGCCTACTCGATTAATCTCTCCTTGTCATTCTTGTATTTTTCCCATCTCCAACCTTGCTTCACGAACACCACTCGCTGCCGCTGCCTCCAAGACTAAACTGATCAGAGCACAGGCGCTATCTCACAGCAAGCATTGGCGCCTACTCAGCCATTTCGCCTTCACACTCTAATGGTTGAGTTGAATATCATATGGCCATATGAGCCTACACGCACAGGAGCAACTGCAAGACAGTGTGAGGCCCCCCAAGCTAATGGCACGGCGAGTTCCGGGTCCTGCACTCCCTCACTTGCAGATCATCTCATTTAGCGGTAGCCTGTCTCACTGATCCCACTCATAGGGGGCCATCACATTCTAAGCACAGACCTGCTGGGGGGAGGAGGGGCGAACGAGGGGGGCAAACGAGGGCGGCAACGGTGGGATAAGTGGAGGCTGAGGAGCAGGGAAGAGGGAGTAACAGGGGAGGAGATGGGTGAGAATGATGGGGAATGGGGGGGAGGGGGGAGAATGGGGGGGAGGGGGGGGGGGTTGCTGGGCAGTTGGGGGGTCATATAAGCCACCCAGCCGGAGCCGGGCGATTAATGTATTTATTCATCGGGCGAGGAAAACCGTGCATTAGAAGGTCGGGCAATTTTCCAGGTCACTGACCAAACACCCCCCTCCGCAGAGGGAGAGGAGGGGAGACTGAGGAGGGCGTTAGCGTTGTCACGGCAATGGTGAGGTTGTTGAGTGTGTGTGCAAGTTTGCGTGCTCGCTTGCGTGCATGTGAGTGTGCACGCGTGTGTGTGTGTGCGTGTGTTTGTACACGTGTGTCTTCCACAGTGTGCAGGTTCTCGGGCTTAATGAGTTTGAAAGGTCAAACGCCTCTCCAAGAGATTAATGGGGTTTTATAGGCATGGGTAATGCTTTTACGAGGCCCTGTTTTCTGGATGTCTACGGCCGGTCATTACTGGACGGGGGACACTGGGGCTCGAGTACACACAAAGACAAGGACACTTCAAGTCCAAGTGTGTGTGTGTCTGCGTGTGTGGGTGTGCGCGTTGAAGCGTGTTCACTGTGGATTCTGTGTCCAGCTCGGTGTGTCTAAATGCCTCAATCAGTGAGCCTGCTGTTAGCCTGCCCATTGTAGATGGCTGCACTGATAAGCCACCAATGTAGAACGACAAATGCATTCGCCAAAGAGGCCCCCCCCCCCCCCTACCCCCGTCATCGCCCCATCTCACGCCCGCCACCCTACCTTCACCTTTTACAAGATCACTCTCATTTGGACCTTTTTTGCATTGTCTTCCAGTCGACGTCGCCTGAAATTAACCCAGCATCTCCCTTCTCCCTGCACTTCGCACTTGGCCGTATGTCAGTAATCATGCACCGGCTGTATTTACCTTGTCCAAACCCCAGCCTGGAGATGCCAGGTCTACTCACCCTCAAACGCAGAGCAGACACACCCACACTCATTACATACACACACATTCACATACGCCCCACACACACACACATCCCCGACCACACGCTCTACCTGAATCCACATGACTTCCTGTGGGCTGTGGCAACGCAATGCTGGGCAGTATCAATCGAAGCATAGATCACATGAATATGGTATGACCCGGGGCTTTTCAGCTGCCTTACAAACGCTTTCGCGAGCATGCGCGCGCACAGTCGCACACACACAGAGGCCCAACCAAACATGTGCACATCTGCACACATACAAATGCACATTAAAAAGAGCGGACACGCACACGCTCACATGGAGGCCGGGAAAGTGGAGCTGGGTGATGATGAGTGGTTACATCAGAGGTTAAAGACCTAACACTAACACACACATCGAGGGACGTTATCATATGCTGCAAGCACACGCAAACACACACACACTCTCCTATTCCCTCTACATGTGTCAGCGGTTGGACATTACAGCACTGGACAAGCGAACATGAAAACAAATATAGGGCCTAGGCGACCCCCAGACTGTAGCAAAAGCCCAGTTCAGGGTGAGAAGGGGGGAGGAGGGGAGCGGAGAGAGGAGCCACGAGGAGGTAGAGGAATGGCCAGCAGGAAGAGAGTTCCCACGGTAGGAGGACCGGGAGCACGAGCGAGACGAACAGCAGGCCAGCAGGATGAGGTGAGATCACAGTGGAGAGGACGACAGCGCAGAGAGGATTATCTGGCACGAGGGGTCATGTTAGATGAGAGGAGCCGATAGGAGAATAACCACAACTCGTGAGAGGAATGAGAGGATTCGAGTAAGAGCGAGGATACGAAAGCGCGAATTGCTGTGTTGTTGGTATGAGGCTTGTGGGATTAGAGGGCTGATACTGGTGACGAGCGAGGGAGAGGCCAGTGTGTGCCACGGAGGGCGGAGGCTGGCTGGCTGGCAGGCTGGCTGGCTGCTGGCTAGGGGCTAGGCTGGCAGGCTGAAGGGAGTTGTTATCGGCTAGCTGGAGGCAACAGCACTCCCTCTCTTACTCTACTTTCCTCCTTTCCCTTCCTCTTCTGTACTCTTGCTGTTGGCTCTCCTTTCCATCCTCCCATCCTCACCCCTATCCCAGCACCCTCCCCATGCCGAGAACACTAGACGAGTCCTGGGAGATTATCATTCACACTGTTGATGGTAATGTCTAACCAATCAGAGTGACGGTGCTGCTGAAAACCTCCAGGGTTATGGCAAGGCCAGCATCCTTCCCAAGACTTGGCTAATGAGACTTTATGTAGACACATAGGAGAGTTAAGAAAGAGAAAGAGAGAGAGAGAGAGAGAGAGAGAGAGAGAGGAGAGAGAGAGGAGAGAGAGGAGAGAGACGAGGAGAGTAAGAGAGAGATAGGGAGAGACCGAAAAGAAAGGGTAGTGAGAAGGAGGATGCAGCGGGCTCGAGGAGAGCCGAGGACAAAGCAGAGCAGATATCTTTGGGAGCGCCATAACTAGATCCATGTTTTGAAGAAGGTGCCTCGGGATGCACAATTCTTCCTGCTTGTTCCGCTACTTGTGAGGAGGAGTTTAGGAGTATATTAGTATATTTATCTCCAATTTTGATTGCAAGTGATGATTCTGTCATATTATACATGTTTGTAGGTCCGTGCCTGTTGTTGCGTTGTTCATGAGACCGCCTGCTCTGCCCTTTATCTTGAGAGACCACTGACGGCCTAGACCACACGAAGCTACCCTGATCGTGTCTCGTCCTGCTCACTGTGGGGGAGTTGTGGGCGGGCAGCGCTCGACTACTTTTTGCCAGACATCTTGTATTTGCCTCTTTATCGAGTTTGCAAGATGGCGTTTCAATTGTCTAGGACTAAGCGCGCACGACGAGTGTAGCACACAAGTCTGCGCATTTTGTCCCATCCATCTGCCTGTGTCCCGCCCCTTCACCCTGATGGGTGTGTTTTCCCTTCTGCCACTACGTTGCCTGTTATTTCCTTCGACTCACACGACGCTCCTCGCGTCTCTGCGGTCCTTTTCGTGCTCTTGGTGTCTTTCTTGTAACTGTCGTGTTCATTTATCTACTTGTACAGTGCTCCTCTCCTTCCCTATTGTGGCACACCTCGAAGAGTCCCGTGATTAGTGTGTACTTCACCTAAATTTTCACAGAGTGCCTTAACAATTTTAACCAATTTTACAATCATTGTAGACGAGAGAGTCTGAAGTGCAGATCAGTCCCCCTGGAAGAGGAGAGAGGAGAGAGAGTGAGGAAGAGAGAGACGAACGAGGTACTGGGGAAGAGGAAGATGAGGTAGAGAGCGACAAGCACGTCACAAGAGAGCAGAGTACCGAGACGAGAAGGAAAAGATGACGAGAAGAGAGATATGGACGGCGGTAAGACAAGCTGACATTGCTGCAGACCGGGCACATCCGGTTTTAGTGATACTTAATGACACAACCTTTAAAAACCTTTGCGGTGCGACACTGTGTGTGTGTGAGATAGAGAGAGAGAAAGAGAGAGAGAAAAGAGAATGAGAGAGGGGGGTTATATAAGTGTGTAGCACATGGCAAAGAGGAGCAAGAAACATGTTTCGTGTTAGTCCTTCAGAAAGTTCTCTAACTGTGTGAGGCTTTAGTCCACTTATCCCCTATTTATCCAGCCTAGTATATATCCCTTTCTGCGCCATGAATATAGTATGCCCACACACACACACACACACTTGAAGATGCTTCAATCAAAATACATCAATAAAGATAGGTCCCAATCCATGGTCCATCCATCAATGGAATTCACATAGAGCCTTTTTCCTCAGTCTCCAATAAGGCTGAAGCACCTTCTAAAGAGCCATCTTTCCTTCCTAGGACAACACTGTGGACACACACCCCTCCCTACGCCATGCTGAAACCTGCAGCGGCAGCAGAACAGCCCGTGTATGTGTGTCTGTGCGAGCATGTGTGTGCGTGTCTGTGTGTGTGTGGTACACGGAACAAAGGGAATCAAGTGACTATGGAAATTCATTACAGAAAGACACTGTGGATCAATGTGTCACCCATCCAGTCAATGCTTGCTCGAAGTAATTAAGGGAATTCTTCAGGTTCTCTTGTGCTTCTGTTCAGGCCAATGGTCAGGTTTTTATAATTGTATTTCAAATGATTTTCAAACGATAGCTGGCATTACAAAAATAATCGTTTTTATTCCTAGGCAGCGTATTCTTCTGGCTGCCTCTTTCTATCCTGATCTCCCTCCCTCTTCGCTCCTTCCTCTCCTCTTTCAATGAACCTGCCACGTTCCTCCTCTCCTCCCCTTCCTCTCCTCCGTCTGACTGACATGGCCGGCAGCTCTCGGAGGGAGAATGTCACGGACACGCCTGCCAACTTCACAAATCGGCGCGACCTTTCACACACGGCGAGGTCGCCGCTATCGGATCCCCGGGCCTGCCGGAGGGGTCGCCCAACAGAGGAGGAGCGGGGAGCGGGGGGGGGGGGGGGGGGGGGGAGCGTGGGGGGGGGGGCTGGGTGAGGGGGGGGAGGGGGGAGCGGGGCCCGTGAGGCGCTGGCAGACGGCGTTCTGCATCAGCATCAGCCATTTGTCACGTCGGGTACGTGGGACTTGGGACCATCCTCCGTCTGCTCAGCTGCATTTCAAATCCTTCATCAGGAAGCTTGAAACTCCAACTGAGCTTAACGGACATGACAGGGTCGGGAACGGAGTCACGACACGCAAATGCCTCTGCATGCATCGTCAGACGAGCTGAGAGCCATACAGAGACATGCAGTGTTCGTCTCCGTTCATCAACCACGAGCTCAACCCATGAAACTCCCACTTAAAGTTCACAAAGGAGACAAAAGAAAGCAGGGCTAACCTATAAAACCAGTTGGCTGGATGTTTTCTGCTTTGGGCAGGTTCTGGTATCTCCAGCAGGTTAACCACAACAAGGCAGCCCGGCCCAGATGACAACGCTGCAACAAAGGCACCTCAGCTACGCCCCATGCTAACACAATGAGCCCAGAGGCTACGCTGCAGTTTCAGCCCCTGCTAAATCTCCTGCTCCTCCTGCTCCGCAGAGTGGATGGAGGGAGGAAGGGAGGGAGGGAGGGAGGGAGGGAGGGAGGAAGGGTGGGAGGGAGGGAGGGAGGGAGGGAGGGGAGGGAGGGAGGGAGGGATGGGAGGGAGGGAGGGAGGGAGGGAGGGAGGGAGGGAGGGAGGGAGAAGGTAGTAAATGAGATCCCGATGAGATGCCAAGGTGTGTTAGCGTTGAGGCGTGGGGAATGAGGAAAACGGCGGCGAGAGCTAGATTGACTGTGTGAGGGGGGGAAGACGCCCTGCGCTGCCTACAGGGCCCCGGACGTATTAGCGCTCGCTAACTCAGCTGAGGCTGTGAGGAGCATGCTAATCTGAGGGAAAAGTAAGGCCATTTTTATGGTTTCTCACACACACACTACCATACACACACCTGCACAGACACACACAAGTTTAATCAGAAACACACATACCTACACACCACACACACAGGCAGTAGTAGGGAGAGAAGACAGGACAAGGTTGCAGAGCTAAAGGGGCATGGGTGTGAGGGGGGTGCAAACAGAAGGAGACACAAGCACGAAAAGACTGGTACAGAGACAAACAGACAAACAGATACACACATGGGATTCGCAATCAAAAGTGACATGCGAACATGTACGCACAGGTACTAACAAGCACATGCCTAAACACACACACACCCATTGCAAGTTACGGAAGAATAATCAAGCTGAACAAGGATGAAATGGAATACTTCCGACAAATATGTTGCTAGCTACACCCAGAACACGAGTATGGTTCCGGTCTACATCATCTCTACCTACATAAGGAAAGAGAAAACAAAGGCAATTTCTCTCTTTTTTTCCAAATCCCTGTCTCAGTGCTGCCAAAGCCAGCCTTCAGGAACACATTGCTTTCACAGCAATTAATCGCTGTCACAACATCAATTAGAACAGTACTTCCAATCCAGCCAACCAATTGACATTCTAGGAAACTGAATCAAGCTGGCAGGAGTGACATTTGAGTGTGCATGTGTGTGTGTACTGTACTTGTGTGTGCAAAGTCTGTGGCATGGAACCTCAATGTGTACATGATAGCATATGTGTGTGTGTGTGCATATAACCATGTGTGCATAGGGTCACAAGTGAGCACCCTATGTAGTATATGTGATGACCTATAAAATTATATAAAATGTATTCAATGATGTGTCCATGTCATGTAAGTGCACGCATATCATGAGGTGTGTGTGCGCGTGTGTGTGTGAGTAATGAACCATAAGCATGTGTATTGGTGTTGCGTAGCACTACATATGAATTGCAACGGCATTAAAGGTACTCTCGATGGTGCTTTGAGTGTGAAGATGAAAGAGTGATTTTACGAGACGAGGAGAGAGAAAATACAAGTGTGTGTGTGTGTGTAGAGCCCCACGCGGCTCAGCTGTGTTTAGGCAGTGCCAGAACTAACCCTCTAGATAGAGCCCGAGGGACGGGGGTGATTATGAACACTTCCTCCTCTAAATCCCAACACTGATTAGGACGCTTTGCTGGTTTCACCTGAGCCAAAAAGTGACACGCAGCCCTAGCCTAAAGTACACTCCAGTTCCAGCCCCATCCCGTGCCACATCCCGTGCCCCATCTCCAGCCCAGATCCAGACCTATCTCCAGCTCCTGTCCCTGCTTCAACCCCAGCCTTAAGTGTAGCCATGGATCCACAAGGCATCACACATACTTCGAGTTACGCACAGGAAACATGTCAGTCCACTGAACAAACACCTGTATATTGTGAATTACTGTACGTTTCCCACACACAATGAACTGGCATTTACAAGCATATTCAATAACGGCCCGTCTGTCACCAGAGAGTAGCGGAATGAGACAAAAGAGACCAGTTGCTCAAAGCACAGTGCACGGAATTTGAAATGGGAAAATCTTATTATTCTCTATAATATTGTCTATATGAAAGTAATCTTAACGGTAATATTTTAATTAGGAAATATAGCCTGCTTGCCTCCACAAAAACCTGTAGCATGTTGTTGCCTAACTTATTTGTAAAAAAAAATTGTTTTCGTTTTTTTTTGCCAAGAGTAGAGATTGTAAAATAACGGCAAATCTACGGGCAAATGAAGAAAGCAATTAAGGAGTATTCCCCTTCAGTTTGTCGCCTATATACAGTTCTCAGGGCTTTGCCATTGACACATTCTGTCCAAAATGATATAGTGTGTATAAACTGCTATATAGGCTACATCTTTCTATTCCACATGTTTGATTGCCCCGTAGCACCAAAATGATGGAAAGAGATGCAGTACAGTAGCCTTTAAGAGCGTCAACTGCCCATGGTCAAGTGTCCAAAATACAATACACAACTGATACAAATGTAGCTTTAAAATGTATTAGGAATGTGTATTTGTTAAGATAAACAAAACGCGGTGTTTGAACTTCATAACCTAGACACGAAACCGTTGTGTACACCAGCTCGTTCAGCACTTAGCCTACGTTGGAAATTATCTGGTTGCGAACATTTTGATCAAAATAAAAAGTACATTTCGAATAATTTACCTTCTTCGGCGTGGTAGCTATTGATTCTATTCAGCAGTAACATCCAAAGCACCGAAATTAGCGTTTTAAAAAGATCCATTTTTATCTATCCAGCTTTGCGGGGCTCTTGTCATCTCTCTCCAGCTCGCGAGCTACACACCAGAGCGAGGATAGAGCCGTCCGGGCAAGTGCAGGAGCTAGGTGCCACGCGCCTTATTTGATATCTCGGGGGAGGGCGTTGTGAATTAGATTGACATCATACGAGCTCAATCAGGGTGACTTCGAAACGGGGGTACTCGAAGGTCGCCTATCAAACGAGCGCACCGAAATAAATCACATTCCGCTTTGAGTTGATGAAGCTCTTTTGAATCGACTTTCAGGTGAAACTAACGGTCGTGTGTCGGTATCATAATCAGGGGATGGGAAAGGTGAGATGACACTGTTATTAAATATGTCAAATATTTACAAGGTTTCCTCACAACCACCACTGTCCCTAAATAAATGCACAGAGAAGCTAAAGAACAATTTAAATGGTTTGATACCCCAAATAATACGTGTTCAGAGTGGAAATAGATTCATGTTATAATAAAACATGTTTTAAGCCATTTTCTTTATTATATTTTGAAACATTTTAAAGTATCGGACTAAGATCCATGGATTCGCACACGGTTAAATTGGATTCAGTATAAAATGCAGTTTCAAGGTTTTACATCACTAAAGCAAGGATGCTGCGCGCTCACAATGCGCAGCGCGTCCATTGACAGTTGTGGCAACATTGATTATATTCTTTTCGCTGAGAGGGCAATACTTCAGTCATTTGGTCTGAGTTATAGGCCCTGGTAATATTTTTATAGTTTACAATTATACGGGTGTATGAAAAGAAATAAGAACGCCAGCAAGTTTAAGTGAAACAGGTTGAAAACAGCTTTTCACGACCTAAACGTCGTCATGGTGAAGCAGCCGATAGCTCACTATATTGCCAAAAGTATTCACTCAGCTATCCAAATCATTGAATTCAGGTGCACAAAGCAAGGGCCATAGAGACATGGGTGGTGTGAAAGAACTTGACTGGCCTGCACAGAGTCCTGACCTCAACCCCCATAGAACACCTTTGGGATGAATTAACATGAAGGCACACATGAAAAGCGGAGACTGCGAGCCAGGCCTTCTCGTCCAACATCTGTCTGACCTCAGACTAACCTGATCTGACAAATGCACTGCTGGAAGAATGGTCAAAAATTCCCATAAACACACTCCTAAACCTTGTGGAAAGCCTTCCTAGAAGAGTTGAAGCTGTTATAGCCTCAAAGGGTGGGCCGACATCATATTAAATCCTATGGTTTAAGAATGGGATGTCACTCACGTTCATATGCGTGTGAAGGCAGACGAGCGAATACTTTTGGCAAAAAGTGTACCCCAGGCTGCTATTTTCTGTAGCTATAGCCATACTACTCTGATATTAGAGAATAACCCCCACCTGTTCAGTGATTTGGGAACAAAGGATCTTTTTGACGACAAAAAACAACTCAAAATGAAACTGGCAGACATCCCTTTTTTATTACCATGTGCAGATGCTTTCCAAAAATACAAAGATTTGGATCAAAACCGTTTTTCTCTGGGGATTCAAATGCCAGTTTATCACGGCTTGTAGCCTAATATGTAATGTTTTTGCAAAACTTTGAAGTGTCAAAATGCTTGTACTAATAACAATTAAAAACAACAGTTTTCAATATTAAGTTTACTGGGAGTTGACTGGAAATGTATATATAGAACCACCAAACTTTTTTCAGAATTACTGTAATTATATTGCGCTTGCGTTTCGGACAACTTTGAAAAAGCATCAGCTACTGCTAGCTACTTTCCAAACCTTTCCTGATGAAAAAGCAAGTCAGCACACCCTATTTTCCTCTTCAGGCTCGTCGTGCTCGACGTAAAACTGCTCTCGAATGAATGTATTAAAGGTCCACTCAGCATCATGCATTTCAGATCCCCTGCATGGGACACAGACTCTCTCCCTCTCTCTCTCCCTCTTCTTCTGTCTCTCTTTCTCCCTTTACTATATTTTTCTCTCACACACACACACACACACACAGCACTCAGATGCACACACACACACTTAGACACACTCAGACACACTTTCCAGCACAAAAGATTACCACCCCTCACCCATTAACTCTTCCTAGCAGGGGATTGCTAGGCAAAGCTCAGGGACCTGATGAACTTGTTCATCTGTCCGCTGTGATCATCAGTCAGCGCAGAACCCCACACACACACGCACACACACACTTTATCTCTCTCCTTCACACGTTAACGCACACGTTAACGCACACACACTATCTCTCATTCACACGTTAACATTCACACACACACAGGTTCATACGGACAGTGCCTTTACCTCATGAAATGTTTAAATCCTAACGTGTATATCTGTACCCTTATAGTTTGGTTGGTTAGAGGTATGCGTGTGTGCATTTTTAGACATACTGATGGAAGCCAACAATTTCATGCTGGGATTCCCTTTACCCTTCTCTGTCTATCCATCCTGCTCTTAGAACCAACCTGGAGAGGGCCCTCTCACTTGACCTTCTATCCTCTGCCTATTTTCTCAGTCATCCAAGCGAAAGAAAGGGTAAAGAGCGAGAGAGAGAGAGAGAGAGAGAGAGAGAGAGAGAGAGAGAGAGAGAGAGAGAGAGAGAGAGAGAGAGAAAGAGAGAGAGAGGTAAAGGCTGAGAGAGAGGGGAGGGGGTGATGTTTTAGGATGCAATTAGAGATGAGGGGGCATAGGGAGGGGTGGGAGGGGATGGGGGGGGGGGGGGGGGGGTACGGCTTTAATGTGACACGAGAACCCATGCTTTGTAATGTTCCGGTAATCTCTCGACATCGTCTGGGGATGAGCAAGGGGGAGGGGGAGGGGTGGCTGAGGGGTGGGGTGTAGGGGAGCTGATGGGAGAATGAGTCCCTGTTGCATCGTACTCATTGTGTGATTCCCCAAATGAGGCCTTGTGAGGTCATCAGCTCCAAGGTGTTAATGTGATGTTCTCAAGTGTACAATCACACACCCTCCCAAATACATCGACATACAACACACACACACCACAAACTATAAAGAGGGGGTTAAACAAGCACAGGGGAGCGGCCATGCTTTATGTAGAAGGATGCTCCCTGTGAAGGAATGTTCGTTCCCTGTATGGTGATTAAGCATTAACCGTTAATCACACACACTTGCACACACACACACATACTCAAACGTTTTTATAACAAGGCAATATAGAGCGGCAATAGTTCTTACATTATTACAGGCCTGATTGTTTTTTATTAGCATCGTTATTATTTCAACTGCAGCACATTATGATCCGTTAGTTGTTTTATTGAAACTGTACTTTTCGTGATGAATGCAAATGAGTTCTAACTAATAATCTTTGTGATGCAATTATACTAAATTTAAATAATCAACGCACAGTTCTTGTGTGCGCCCTGTTTGAAGGGCGGCTTGCGCTGATGTCTGTGGTGCATCCTGGGAGATGTGACGGCCCGTGGGAGGGCGACAGCGATTGGCTAATAACTGCTACTGTTCTAATTAGCGCTGTGTGTGACGCTAGAGACTGTGATGTCCTCAAGGTCGTTCCGTCTGTGGCGGTGCCACGCGGGGACGCAGCGGGCCCTGAGCTGTGGGTTGCAACAAACAAGCACACACACACAAACGTACACACACCACACCGACAATTAGTCTGGCATGTTAGTCTGACACATCCGTCACCCTGTTCTACAACCCCTGTAGTTAACTTTTAGCGTTAGCTGTGAAAGGTTAGGCTTTGATCTGATCAGTTCAACACGGGGAGAAATAGGTCAGAAAGAGGAAAATGGAGGAGGTCTGAAAGAGGGAGAATCGAGGGATTGGAAGGGAAGGAGGAAGGGAGGGCATTGGAGATTGAAAGAGGGAGGGTAGGGACAGGGGGATGGATGGTGGAATTGCGTCGACAGTCGAAGTAGCCATGTGGCAGTTTGCAGATAAGGACTGGGACTAAGTAATCAGGGGCAACGGTGTGATCCTCCCCAACGCCTCTCCCAGCCTCGCTGTCCGCCCAGACCTCATTTCCCCCAGCATTGCGCCGCCGCCGTGGCGACTCGGTCGGAACGTAATCCGATATCCTGGCAACCAAAGGGGCCTTATTCCAACAACCACCACTGCCAACCCCAGCAAACTGGTTCTCTAAATATCCATACAGGTAAGTGTGTCCTTCCTTCTAACGCACTCAAGAATACAGCACGTATGCCTACACAGACCAAAAAGGTCTTGATATTAAGACATCTTTATGTGTCTGTGTGTGTGTGTGTGTGTGTATGTGTGTGTTATACCCCTACTGGCTCTTTAGTATTTAAATGTGTGTGTTTATCTGGATTCTTTGGCCAGACGTTTATCTGAGGGTGATGGAAGATTAGGGCCAGCTGCTGTTTTCAATTTATGGAGTTGACTTCAGACAGGCCAGGAGATGAAACCACAGTTCCCTCCATCCCTCTCTCTCTCCTTCCAGTCGTCCCTCCCTCATTCCCTATTACATATTATTTGTCATTAAAGTGTTCAAAAGAAATGTCTCTCTCCCCCTTGTGCTTATTATCTCTCCGTTTAGACCTGACACAACAAGATATCCCAAGAAGGTTTCGTTCAGCACTACAGAAGGAACAAGAAAGTACCCAAAATAACATGTTCCTTGTTGTTGGAGAATCTGTGGTACAGTACATAATAATCACCAAAATAGAAAGGTCGAGCTGAGAAAAGAGCCAAAAGGCCCCACTTTAACACTGTAGCCCTGGGAAAGTAAAGAACAACTTTATTGGCATGGGTTGAGAATATTAAGCATGCTATGCTTCAGTATGTAGTCTTGCATGTTGAGCTGTAGTTTCCTCTTTAATGAGGCAGATGGGAAAGTAGCTATAGGCACATTTAGGAGGAATGTGCATTTATTTTGAGCAGGAAGAGGAAAGGAGACAGAAGGGCAGGAAAAAATCAATGGCAAAAAGTATAAGAGAGAGAGAGCGAGAAAGAGAGAGAGAGGCTGAGCGAGAGAGTGAAAAATGTGTTGATTTGTCAGCATGGGCTGGATGTCTCTGGAGACTCCAATGAGAATTTATCATGAGAGACAAATTGCCTTGTTGCGGGGGTATTCTCTTTCTCTCTTTCTCTCTCTAGCTTTCAATTGAATGTGTATGTGCGTGTATGTGTATGTGTATGTGCGTGTATGTGTGTGTATGTGTACGTGTGTGTGTTAAGACAACAATGTCTTTTAACATTCAGCAGGCCAGGTCACACATGATCACGCCTGAGTCCAAGATGACCCGTGACAGTAATTACAATATTGACTGGTCTACCCACACCCCTTTCCTCTTAGCAACTAATGGAAGACCGCACACATATCAGTGTCCTGTTCATATTGCACACTTACTCCAACACGCAGGCGAAGATTCTTTGTTGTCACAACATTGTTTTGAAGGCAGACTTGGCAATACACAAACACGTTTGAGTTCATATGCTTTTGTTAAATGTAAAGAGTGATAGAGAAAAAAGTGGTTTCATCTTTAAAGACATGGAGGCTGCCCCAGGAGTCCTGCAATGACTGATGGGTAATGGGCTCACACTCGGAGCGGGCCCCATGATTGGGAGGAGGGTAGCCTCACTGCGGAATGAGGGCCAAGGGTCATTCGACCTAGGGGTCAAACTGTTTTCCCCCCCAACTTGTTTACGAATTGATACTCTGTGATGATGTCTTTGAAATGCAGGTGAGATTGACTGTTGAAATGAGCTGGAGGACTGTAGCTGTGGCTGGCAACAGAGACTATAGCACTTCAGAGCAATCTTGTATCAACAGTCTGCCACATGACGTTCTGACGATGGTTCTTCATCTCAAAGAAATCCCCTCTGAGGTAATTTCTTTCCTCTGAGCACTCTCAAAATAATCTTCCTGAGGTAGATTGTAGTTGATAGCTGAATGCAGACATGGGAAGAAACCAGTCACACAGTAAGGGTTGAATGTCAGTCGTCAGGATGTTGACAGCTGAGCTATCCTGGTATGGATTTTGCTCAGAGTAATAATGTATTTCTCAGACATCCCAATATAATCCACAATAAGTATGTGCTGGTTGAGGGGGAACATCATGCGCCCGATTGCAGGGGGGGAGCCACCTCCCGGAAATGAGTCTCTGCAGGTTGGGATGTCTGATTTCTTGATGCTAACATTGCGTTTGCGTCATACTGTACACTGTGCACAGGTGACAGAAGTAAGGCTTGAGCCAGGTGTTAAACTAAAGTCTGGACCTTGGCCTAGCTTCAATGCTGTGCTTTAGTGTGAATTTATCTCTTTAAATATAAACCTGCTTATACAACATCTTTAAAATTACCTGACAATCATTGTCAAGAAGTCGGCCAAGTTGACATCTTCAACTTGGCTACTTCAACGCTTACTTTGTTTACAACGCACAGCGACACGAGGGTGTGTCAACATCCCCGTCCCCACCCTGATCCAATGTCCTCGCCATCGTTCAATTTCCTGGGACAACAGAAATGCTATTTACATAATTGATTACACAGCCGAGGAAATGGAGCAGCGTGCAAACAGCAGTGACGCAGAGTGATGACATATGTTCGGGAGCGGGACAGAGAGCACTGAAAGATTCATAAGTTACAGAAAGGTGAAATAACCAAAGTCAGAGGAAGAGCTAAGCACATGCAAATTCCAAAGCGAATATTCATCGGTATCCGATTAGGGGGCTCGTGGGATTTCTTGAGGCATGTGAATGAAAAATATTGTTCTCAAACTTCGGGTGAACTTTCTCTACCCCCATTATCTGCATTAAATATGCGACAGTGTGTGAACGCGAAAAACCCCAAAATGGAGCAAACGGCCACATCAGCAATTTTTCTGTTGTTTTTGAAAAGATGGGACTGTCTTTTTCCAGGGCAAGTTTTAGGACTGATTTTCTCACACTCTTTGATTAAATCTGGTATTCAAATTGTTGTGTATAATCTTGTTTGCTAAAAACTTAATGACACCTTGAACTGTCAAAACTGTAGAAGTGACCTTGAAAAAGTGTGTGGAAGGTCGTAGGTTTTGTATGCATGTTGGTGGTGCGTGTCGGCCTGTATGAGTTCCATGCAGACTCCATGGCTAGGAGAGCTATGTTGATGGGTCACCTGAGGCCTGGAAGCCATTACTTTGCTTAGCGGTGAGTCCAGGTTGGAGAAATAACTGCACATTCACAGCGGCAGCCCGCCCATCGGAAGCTAAAAGGGACACTGCCACTCGACCTTCTGAATGAAGCAGGCTACATTTGAGAAAATGGAGAGTCTAAAACAGCTTATGGTATCTGATGAACCAGAGTAAGATGTCAGAGATCCTCTCAACAGATACAAAGGAAGTCCTGGGTCATCTTTACATCTAAGCTTGAATCTGTTAATTTTACATTTTACATTTAGTCATTTTAGCAGACACTCTTATCCAGAGCGACTTACAGTAAGTACAGGGACATACCCCGAGGCAAGTAGGGTGAAGTGCCTTGCCCAAGGACACAACGTCATTTTGCAGAGCCGGGGATCGAACCAGCAACCTTCTGATTACTAGTCAGTTTCCCTAACCACTCAGCCACCTGACTCCTTACTTGTTAACCACTGCATGAGATGAAGATTTTGACAGTAGGATGATTTAGTAGGAATTCTCACTGCAGCAACTCTAACTGAACAGATTTTGAGCTAAGACAGTTGCCATGGCCGTTTTGACATTACGCAATACTTCTTATGCAATGATTACAGTGTTTGGATAACAAACCACAATGCGTGCAAGTCATCAGTACAATCACTTGAACTAATTGTGTCTTAAAAATAGACCTACACAGAGGCTGTTCACACACACACACTCACACACGTCTGGCCTATTATGGTCTGTGCAGCTCGCTGGTGTTAAAGGACGAGAGCGGAAATGAAATCTCGTGTGGTCTCTCATGCCTCAAGCCCTTCAAGCTGTCCTCCCCTCTCTCTCTGCCTCGCCACAGCGCTCTGTAATGTGTGCCTCGCGCTAACTAACTGACACATGCTTTCTGCTGTGATGCACAAGTGCTGGACAGAGGGCTGCTGAAGGGAGCGCTTTCTGGACTCTCCTGAGTTGATGTTTTAAAACATCAAAACAAGCAGGAGGATAGTGTGTTAGCCTCGCGCTGTGTGTGTAGGTGAGCACCGCGAATGTGTGTGTTTGTTGGGGTGGGGGTGGGGGGTAGGGGGGGATGATGTGTGTGAACTCTATGTAGTATCATCCAACACGCGTATGGATTAGGGAAGAGAGTGTGTTCCTGTATGTCGTAGTATTGACAGGGCGTGTGTGTTTTGTCTGTCTGTGCACAAAGGGTGTGTTCTGTATTGGATTCTCTTGCTGGGATCTAAGAGGGTCTGCAGGTGTCCAGCAGCTGTAGAAGGAACACAGATCAATAAACAGGAACACACCAACACGATCCTATTAGAGGAGATTAGGGAAAAGGAGGAGAAAGGAGTGGACAACAGAGAAGAGGACCAGAAAGAGAGAGGAAGGAGAGAAGGAAATGGAGGTGAAGGGATTCAAGGAGAACAGGTAGAATAAAGCCCCGTGCTGTGCTCCTCTCAACTGACGAGCCACATCAAAACGTAACAGCTCCCTCGCCCAATAGCCCTATAACATCATCTTTTTATATTTGATACCTTAATCGTGAACAATTGTGATGTATTGACGTGTATTACCATATCGAAATGGGCTGGATAATCTTTTCTCAAATTACAATACCAAAAAAATCAAATGTTTATGAGATACGATGCAAAACCGTTTTTGGTGGCTCTTCAAACATTTCTGATCATCTAATTGATGTGTTTTTTGGGGGGGGATGCATGAGATTCTTGGGATCTCCCACCTCATAGGGATCCAGAATGTGTGTGGGGGGGTGCTTATGTCATTCGTGTACCAATCATCCCAACCAAAGCACTCTGCTGCCTCCCCTGCTCTCCAGCATATCATGTAAGAATTCCTCTCAAACTGCAGAGCATGGTGTGTTTGGAAGAAACAAAGTGCTCCCGAATTCTGCTTCTGCCATCTGGAACATAAATATATACTCGTCGCCAGTGAAGCAGTTTCCTGTTCCCCTAAATGTCACATTCAGCCAGTCTCACCTATCGCTGGCCTAAATCATAATTATGTAAATGGCACGGAGAAACACACTGTTCTCTTCAGTGGAATCCTTTGTTATCCAAGGCTCCTGTTCCTCAGAGTAATGGTCATGAGCACCGAAATGGCGAGTAATTACATACAACAGACGAGGGCCTCTAATAGAGATATCTACGCATGGTCATTTACATATAATTGGATGCAACCTGTTTGTCTCCCCCTCGAGCTCAGCCACTCTGATAATCACGCCTTTGTCCTCATCCCTTTGGCCAGATTCACTCTCACACCTCGCGCAGTAGATCTCCCCAGACTCCGACAACGAGCCTGGCCTCACGTCCGTCCGAAGCTTTGAAAACAGTGGAGGCTAAAGACCATCAATCAGTCGCTCGATCATGCCGCTGTCACCGAGCATTGTGCCACGTTGTGCCATTAGTCAGAGGGCCACCCCCCCCCACCCCCCTCCCCCCCCCCCACCCCCCTCCCCCCCCACCCCCCCCCACCCCCCTCCCCCCCCCCCACCCCCCTCCCCCCCCACCCCCCCCACCCCCCAGACAAACATGGTTCACCGAGAGTGAGAACGTAGAGCGCGTGGAGCGCATTGGACAGAATGTGAGAGTGAGAGGAATGGAGCGACCACATCACTCCCCACCACAAGCTGAATCATGAGTCATATCAGTCAAATCACCAAGATCACATTGACTTAGCAAATTTAGGAACGGTTTCATTGGTTACATCCATTGTCCTGGGCGAATTAAATCGATATGATCTCAACTATTTCTCTGTGGGTGGAAATACAAATGAAAGAGAGACAGAGATCGAGGGAAAAAAGAAAGAAAGAGCGAGAGGGAGGGAGGGAGAGCAAGAGGAATGTGAGAGAGTTCATGTCACCCAGACACACACCAAAACATCCTCTGAACCAGTGTCTCACCCACAAACTAACAGCACCCCCGTCCCCCCCGTCCCACACACACACACACACACACACACAGACACACCACCAATCACATTACACTCCCACTGGGACCCATGAATCTCCATCCAGCGAGGACGAGTTGTGCTCTGTGCAGAGGACCAGACTGGGAGTTTGTGTCCTAATCAGGTTTGTCAGTCTCTCAGCCGCGCATTACCGCCTGTGATGTGATTACGTGGCGGGCCGTAGCGGGCCGCGCAGCGGGGGGGGAGATGGTGTGTGTGAGATACAGGCACAGGAAGTGGTCGTGGTCCTGCTCTGTGTCATGTCAGATGACAGCCGCTGCCAGGCGCTCCTTCCTGTCAGGGCTGATGCTTCGCAAGCCCGCCGTTCACATTACGGAGTGAGAGACTGTCGTTACACACACACACACACACACACTGGGTACATAAAAATGACATCCACGCAAGCATACACACACTGTAGACTGTGCCTACGGACAGTGTCAATTCAGCCCTCCATTTTTCTCTCTTCTTTAATGCTTTTTCTCTCTCTTTAACCCTCTTTCTCTCTCTGTCCCAAACATATTATGCCTATTACAGACACTCTCATTGACTTGGATCATGCCAAGTTCCCGGCATAAGAGCTTTTACTTGAAGTGACTGTGTGGGGTTGTCTGTGCACACAGCCTGTGTGGGTGCCTGTTGGTGCCAATGTGTGGGTGGGAGGGTTTGTGTGCGTGAGTGTGTGTGCACTGTCCGTACTGCTGAATGTGTGTATAGTATCATGAGATGTGTGTGTTTGTCCTCTTGACTAGATGGGGGAGGTAGGAAATGAACTCTTTGTCTCAGCAGAAAGTCTATGCAGCTTTCACAGCCAGTAACAGTGAAAGCGACTGCGGCCCACACTACCAAACTAGGAGAGATATACTGTCGGACCACCAACCAGTCTGAATCGCATCAGGGATGTGGCACAGATGGGCCGGGTCATTTGACCGACTCGTACAATATGGGTCACCACTAGGGTGTTAAGAGGGATGGCGAGGGGGGAGGGGGCTGCCTCTTGGCCGGCCACACTGGGAGCAGACCCAAGATTCTGCCCTGTGTGTTTTTATCACACAATGGAAAACAGTATTTAAGTCTGCGTAAAATGACACAATATTGTTGAGGAAACTAACTTAAAATCTTTAAAAGATTTGTATTTCTGGATTTGTATTAGTATTAGTGTGTATCGGTATTTCTTAGCTTTATTTTGAAAGTGAGTCTTTAGAAAAGACTGTGTCTTTATGTCTTGATTGTTTTTATATGGTTGTTTGATACAGATTTATTTCCGAAAAGGCGTCATTCTGGTCTTGGCAGAAATCCATTTAGTTAGGAATGATCATTCTTTCTCCTCAGGATCAATGGCAGTCCCCTGGGCAGTTTGAGAATCCCCCGGTCCTCTTGAGTCATTTCCTGGTTCACTACAGGCATAATTGTACTAGTCTTAATTGTCTGGCAATGAAGTACACTTAGCAGGTCTCAGTTACAGTATTAGTGCCAATAAGACACAGAAATGAGAGGTTTCTCATACTTAGTGGTGTGTTACCAAAGCCCTGGAAACTCACTCACTCTCTTTCTGTCTCTCTCTGTCCCCCTCTCTCTTTCCTACTGTCTGTTTGCCCTCTCACTCAATATCTTCTCTCATTATTCCATCCCCCTCTTTTTTGTCTTGCTCTACCAACCTTCCCCTCCCCCAGTTGTCTCTCTCTCTCTTCCTCTCACCCCCTAAATCTCGTTGGCTTAGGCGAGCTGGCAGCTGTGTGCAGGGTCTATGGAGGGGGTTGGTGGTGGTGGTGGTGGTGGTGGTGGTGGGGGGGGGGGGGGAGTTGCTCCCTGGCACAGCTCTCCTGGCAGGCCAGAGCAGGGGTAGATTGGGAAGGTGCCCTGGCATGGTATCCAGCACCCACCATGGCATCTGCCCACTGGTTCAAACGAAGGCACCTCAGAGGCCAATCTGACACAAGGGCATACACACACTCTTACACACACAGCATCACCCACACACACATCCACCACTTATCCACACACATCCGATCACCCACAAATTAAATAACCCACTGACACAAATCCACACAAGTACATATAGTCACGCACACACAATTCCATCAAGCAAACACGTCGGAAAACCCATCGCCGCACCCCCTCATATATAAACTTCCCCATCATAACTTAATCTCCCATGTGTAAAACTCTCCTCCTCATTTATCATTAACAGGAGAAAGCCGCACGCAATAAACCCCACAAAGCCTCTGAGCACTACGGCTAAATACATGATTTATAGACTATTTGGATGCATATTACTGTTAGCCTACATATATCACCCACCTGTCCCCCCCCCTACACACACACACACACATCCACCCACACCCCTCCTCTCCAGCCCCACACACATATACACACGCCACCACCACCCAATGCAGTGGCTGCAGGGTGTGAAGGTATAGAGGCCTCCGTCAGGGATGTAGCATGCGTGGTGATGTGCGTGGGGTTAGATGAATAAATCATGGGCGACCCTGATGGCTGGCTGTAATCCACTAGGCCTCCGTGTGGGCTGGAGGAGGAAACACACGCACCCAGGGCTAAATATGGACATCCTGCCTCGTCCTCTGGGCTCGTGCATGCCATCACGGCCCGGAAGGCACCGGCCTTATTCCATGCTCCGCGACCGCTCACCTGTTCACATCCGCACACAAGCAGGCACTGCGGAACACGGCCACGTCTATGCTAAACGGGCCGATGAGTTCGCTCGCCCATCCGTCTCCTCGCTACGGCGGGGGGGGGGGGGGGGGGGGGGCGAATATCCCGTCTGTGTCTCCCTCTCTCTGTGTGGTGGTGAGATAACGCCTGCTGAAACGAGTGGCAGAGGTCTCGCCCTCACCCCGGATAACAACTGGGCTCATGTTTATCTCTGTCTATCAGCGTGTACCTCATCCCCCCCTTTTCTCCCCTCCTCCTCTTCCTCCTCCACTGTTTCTGTGTTCTCATTTCAACCTTGACCTCTCCTATTCCACGGCCATCAGGAACAAGGGAAAGGGAGGAGAGGCGCAATTCCATTTTCCAGCTGCCATACGCTCCATGTGGATACTTAGAGCAATCCCGTTGTCGGGATAACAAAGATAACAAATAGCTCCATTTGTCTTTCCACCTCTTTCTCTTTTCCCCCGCCCCCCTCTCTTTTCCTCTATCTAACCCATGTTCCAAACCCTCCACATCCCCACTCCCCTCCCTTCATCTCTTTCTTTCTCTCACCATCACAAAGCCCTCGCCACTATGATGGATGACTTGTACTAGCTCTATCGGTTCAGGTATCACAGCCAGAGTGGGTGGCTGTTTAGATCCACATATAACAGAACATAAAGAAGGTTACTGTCTGACCCCTTAATACAACATGGGGAGATATGAGACCATATCAAAGGTGGATGAGAGGGGGTGGGAGGGAGTGTACCTCTCATCACATCCACCCAAGTCCCCTTGTTTCAGACTGTTCAGAGACATGTCGTATTGGTGGTTTTGATGGGTATGGAAATGTATTTTAAAATTGTTTGGGAAAGAAATAGATGGAGATTGAGAGAAAGGGAGAGAGAAAAAGGGGGCCTGTTTTCCTTTTATTGTGATGGATCCGGCACACGGTGTGATGTGCTGCTCGAGCCGTCTGACAGAGGAGAAAAGGGTAATAAAATTCTCTTAACAAGGCTCTTTTATTGCCTTCCCGCTGTTTTCATCTCAGCTCTGTGGCTCGTCGTCGCTCTTTAATGGCATCCAATCAGATTTCTCCAAACGAGGCATGGAGGGAAAGAAGCTGCGAGGTAAGAGGAAGATCAGTCTTGATGACGTGTGACCCACAGTAGGACACACACATCTAGTAAATACGTACACTGACATGGCGCTAATGTTGTGATACAGATAAACATCGCCCTAGAGATGATAACAGACATGGGTAGTGAGTGTGACTGAACAAGTCAGATTGTGGACAGGGCCTGCTAGTTCATAATGTCTCTTGGGACACAGTCATCTGACCGCTATGTGTTGATGACTTTACACCGCGGGGAGCAAGAGAGGCAGAGCTGAGTGCCGGCACACACACACACACACACACTCAAACTGTGTACTTAGTCCCATAGAAACACACAGATTTTAAAATGCACCCACAGGAGAAAGCACAAATGCCACATCTTTTACACTGGAAACCTCTCCACAGCTTGCCACACATACACACACACACAAACACACACCCAGTGTAACAGACACACAGCACAGTACAAGGGAGGTAGGGAATGTCCCATGAATATTCTTTCTCAGCAGCCGGATGCTACTTTAATTATCAGCCCCTCCCATCCCTCTGTGATGCTAGGGCCAGGTAAATTAAGCTCAGCAAACACACTTTTTTTAACCCCAGAAAATTTAATTTGATGTCAAATACAGCACAGCATCCTCCGGCAGCCCCACACACAAACACACACACACGCAGCATATGCATTTGCGTACATGGATGTGTGGATGTGGTAGGTAAGGAGAAGTGATTTGAACAGACAAACATGTTGCTGGGTATCCATATTCCATGACATTAGGTTGTTGCCATGGTTTCGGATAGAGTTTCATGAATTCCATGATCACGAGGGCACAGATCTCCATCTAAGTCCATACCCTCTCACGGTACAATCATGCAGGGAATTGTACATGGCCTGAAGCTGCAATACATTCAATTAAGTATCCACAGGAAAACTGCCTACCACAACAAACCCTACAATCACACTGCCTCCAACAGTACTTCTCAATGCCCTTGGTCATGCACACACGTCCCTGATAACCTGTACCTGGCCCATCTGTTATATGACAAGACCTGGTTGAGGCCTCTATCTGCCCCCCCTCTCTTCCCTTACGGAATCCCCCTCACCCCCTCACCAGTGCAGTGTTGCAGCGCTCCTCTCTGAACCATCCTCAGCAAGCTAACTGCGGTCTTAGTAATCACAAGGACATCCACAGGCAGCACAGTGCAGTCCTCCATTAGCATAATCGGGCCACGGCAGACAGGTATTCAATTAGCCGCAGGGAGAGCACATAAATACAGAGGAGCAGGTTAAACCTGCTCTGTCAAGACCTCACACCAGGCCTAATGGGGATTTACCGTTACTATCCCTACATGGAACGTACAGTGGGCTGGGTAGGCCTGGGTTCCTGGGATCTCTGTCTGTGTGTCTGTGTGTCTGTGTGTGTGTCTGTGTGTGTGTCTGTGTGTGTGTGTCTGTGTGTCTGTGTGTGTCTGTGTGTGTGTCTGTGTGTGTCTGTGTGTCTGTGTGTCTGTGTGTGTGTCTGTGTCTGTGTGTGTGTCTGTGTGTGTCTGTGTGTGTGTGTGTCTGTGTGTGTGTCTGTGTGTCTGTGTGTCTGTGGTTCTATTATCTAGATTTGAAACAGGTGTTGTATGTGTCATGAACACGGTCGGTCGTTCTCGTTACCCCAGCAAAGAAGGACTTTTAAATGCGAACATGTTCTACTACATGTTTTTTTCTCCAAACAAAATTTTATTTTGTTACATTTTCCACTTCCGCTTGACTCTACTAACTCCCTATCCAATATTGATGCTTTTATTCAAATTTTTCATAGTTACTGTTTACATATAGCTATTACTTTGTACTCAAAATAAATAAAATTCATGATTTTTATACGGTGGTGGTAATCAAATTTCAGTGGGGGCATTTGTCGTTAAATCTAACTGCAACAAATGCATCGTTACCTGTTGTTTATGGCAGAAAATATAATGTTCCAGCAACTGTGGCAAAATCCAGCACCAGTGACTGCAACATCATTTTTACATTGTGGGCAGAGAGGCCATTTGGTCAGCACTGAGTTACTGCTGTTTTTGGTATAATAGATGCTTGTAAAAAAAACCTCAAAACAAATCCGCTAATAGGCAGCCAAAATAGTATCTTTGAGGTGGCTTGTCATTTTTTTATGTTTAAAGAACAGTGGCAAACTAACTAGTCTTGTGCCGCAGGTGTAGATTTACATTTGTACTGTTCCATCGGTTCTGGTTCTGTGACTGGATAGCTAGCTATACCAGTTAACAATGCACTTAGACAGCTGTTGTTTTGGTTAGTATTTCGTCAGTGTGTGCTTGCCTCGGAAATCAACCTTTCCTGCCAACATTCTAAATACAATTGCTACCATTAGAATTTTGGGATGGTGGTGTATGTTGGGCAATGTGCAAACACAAGGCAACATTGTCATTGTTGGACTGAATTATGAGACATCTTGTAGAGTTTGTCTTTAAAACAAGCTAAATGCAGCCTGTGTGTATTAAATCCATGTGTATATTTGCATTTGAGTCCTTGTGTGTATATTTGTGTATTAACTTGAAAGTGTGTTTAGCTACACGTGTATTATCAGGGGCCAGATGGCCAGATGGTGTGTGATGCTCTTTGTAGGTTCTTGCTCAGCGTGTGTCAGTTTGTGTGTGTGCATGCATGCATGTGTGTGTGTGTGTGAATGAGAGGAGAGAAAGGTACAGAGCCAAGAGTTGATAGCCCGGTGTGGATATGAGTACACACTATGTCAGATCCACTATGAATATTCAATCTTGATCAGAGGTGACGCCACTCGTGTCACATACATACGCTTACAGCACACAAACACACACAACACACACACACACACCTCCCCACCGGTACGTCTCTGGCATCTACAGAATCAAGTATCCACCAACACCCACCCCCTCTGCTCTCCTATACACACGAGAGATCCCTTCATCCATAAGCCCCATGCATAAATCACTCTGCCAAAGAATAGAGGTCATACATGCACACATGGTTCCCACATAGAAAGAGGGCTTCTGTCTGTTTAACTGAGCCTACTTGCATGTGAGTGTGGATCATTGGAGTGCCTTCAGCAATTTCCACTGTTGGCCAGTGTGTGCGTGCATTTATGTGTGCACAGCAAAGCATAAACCCCTAAACCCCTTTACGTGTCTTTGGATGTATGTCATGGTAGCCGTACATATATGTATGACTAGCATGTGAAGTACCTGTGCGTGTGCCCTACATATCCAAGTTGCGTGAGATCTTGTGAGATCGCTTCTCTCCACACCGCACTTGTGCCCACTCGTGCAAACACGCGCACATGGTGAGACCCAGATCTGTTGGTGAGGAGACAGATTGTTCAGCTGCTCCTATTCCCCAGACCTTTCCCCCCCCCATGGCCCGCTGTCACTCTGATGGGAGAACAGTGCAGCTCTCTGTGGTGGAACCTCTCTCCGGCACCACGCACTGCCTGGATGGCCGGGGGGAACAGGAATGCTGCGAGAAGAACTTCTCTGTCTTTGCTTCTTTCTTTGCTTCTTTCTTTGTTTCTCTCTGTCTTTCTTTGTTTCGTCAGTTTAAAAGCTTGTCGCTTGTTGTTTTGATTTTCATAAATAGCTCACAGTACACAAGCCTTAGTCATACGAAGGTGTTGCTGTCTCTCCCTACCTCGCCACGATTCATCAGGCACATATTTATCATTTATCAACAAACTTGCTAAGCATTGTCTATTGAAGTTACTCAACTATGAAACGACAACACCTGATTTCCACCTGTGAACTTATTTGTGTGAAATTATACATTTGCTGAAATGTTTTATTTAATTAAGGAATCATGATTAAATTATCTAGAAACAAGCTGATTTGGGAGTGGGAGGCAGTTAATGGTGTTAATGTAGGTTAATCCTCCTGTCAATATAATTACCTTTGGGCAGGTAATTTTTTTTGGGGGGGGCACTGAATTACAGGGTTTCAAACCTCTAAATACTTTTATTGGATATTTAAAGTTGGATATTTTTCAACTCAGAATTCTACGTGATTGCCTTCAATGGACTCATGGCACATCTAAAGTTCCTCACCGAAGTATAGGGTGAATCTAGAGTCAAGGAAGTACAAGCCAGAACTGGGAATGTAAAAAACGAAGACAAGACCTTGATAATCCCAGATAATCCTGCTCTGCAGTTTAGTCAAGACAGTACGGTCACAGGAGAGGAATGAAGAGGAGGACGAGACACAGTGGTTCAGATGGGGACGACTCCATGCACAAAGTGAGACAGAGCCACAATTGAAAGACCAAAGAAACTTCTGGACCTCAGAGAGACAGCACAATGGGAATTAAGAAAGTCACCTTCCTTTTAATTTATACATTAAAGTTCGGTGCTGAACTCCGGCTACAAGTATGGAGCGGGGTGAAGTCCCTGCACATGAGAGTCAAGTGGATCAAAGCCGAGTGAGTCGGAAATGAAAATCAGTGAGATTTCAGTAGGAATTGAGTTGATTGATTTGAAAGAGAGGATCCCACAGGTACACAAGAAAACTCCAGAACACCTGCAAGAGAAAGGACATCTGTTTGACAGGGAAGAAGGACGGTGCTTTGTCAATCGGAGGAAGAAGAGAGAGAGAGAGAGGGAGAGAGAGAGAAGAGAAAGAGAGAGGTAATGAAGAGCAGGATGACTGGATTGGACCTGTGAGAGAAGAAAAGAAGAGATTGGGAAGAGAAATGGTTCACTCTTCATTCAATGAAGTCAAAATCTTCTACTGACTGCACTTACACACACACAGCTTTCATAAGCATAAACACCCCAACATAAGGTGCTCTCCAGTGTGTGTGTGTGTGTGTGTGTGTGTGTGTGTGTGTGTCCACTTGTCACACATGTACTCATGCTTGACAGACAATTCCTTACCAGCTATTACCAGACTGGTCTAGATGGTGTGTGTGTGCCAACCAGATCTCCGTCACAGATTAAGCTGGAGTCGGACTCATTAGGGCCCCATTACCACGGTGCACACACACCATGCTTAGCAGAGCACCGGGGAGGAGTGAGTGAAAGAAACAAGTTTGCAGGAGGAAGAGAAAACGTTGCTATCGATAAACAAGCTTGAAGAGGCTTGTTATCCTCCGCCGCTTCCTCTAATGGGAGTTCTTGGAGAACTTCCTGCTTCAAACGGTGTGTAGAAATAGAGAGCTGCAGCTGTGAGGAAGAGCAGAACGATTAGAGGGACTTAGACACCGAACTGAACCGGAGTTCCAGCTCCTACGATGATAATGACGATGATGAAGTAAATGTCTGTTCTTTGTGTGACTAGTGGTTATCTCCGCGGAATCAAAGTGCTTTGTACAGTGTATTAAAGATAAGGACTTGGATGAGTAGAGGGAGCAGAGCTGAAAACAGTCTGTGGGCTCAAAGATGCCTGTACACAAATACTAGAACACAGAAGCAAGGACAGCTCCAGCTCAGCTTCAGAACTGCACAGCGCCCTCTAAGGATCTCCTACAAACCTTGCACCCAACTCACCCTACTAATCCCTGGCAGTCCAATCAGTAGCAGGGCCGTGTTTGCTAAACTCTGTCCCCATGTTCCACTCCCAACCCATTAACTCCTGCAGTCCAACGATGTGTCTGCCCAAGGAGGCTTAAGACAAATCCTCCATGTCGCTGCCTCTAAGCTGGGCATGGCTCTGCAGCAACAGTGGGTGGTGGTGGTAGTCAGCTTGGAGCCACGCTGGGAAACGGACATATCGTTAATGCAGCCTTAGTGCTCCACAAACACACACACTACATACACACACATCATTTAGTGGATGCTAAGATACAATGTAGCTTATCACTTGTATTGTTTTGCTTGTGCTATGTTTAAGATGGGTTTGGAGGGTCTGTACTGAAAGTGGGGGTTTCTAAGGTTAAAATACATCCATGGTCTGAAAGACTGAGCTGACACCACCATCGTCCTGAATGATTAAACGTGTTTAGACTTGTCTGTCTACAAGGATATTCTTATTTTACAGCTAGTCGATGTCTAGGTGTTCTTTGAGGAAAAAACCCTATAAAAAAATAAATAAACCTTGAGCAGTTCATCTTACACCTTGCCAATTCTCTGACGTTATCTGAGCAACCAAACACTTTGTTTGTGCGAAGTTACTCAAATTGAAGGGCAGAGATAATGGTCGTCGTGAGAAATGGTGGTGCTGGAAAGCAGCCAGACAACAATGTGGGCTAAATTATAGGGAATAATCGCCATACGCAGCAGGAGTGCTCAGACTGTCAGTTTGGTGAGTTCTGTCGCAGACTGTTATTGAGTAATGACAGAACAAACACAGGTTCCAAGTCGGCCGCAATTCATCATCTCTCATCGACAGCCCTGGCTCAGAGACGAATGGAGCGAGGGAATAAAAGAGAGAGAGGGTGAGATGCAGAGGCATGAATAATGGAGAGAGTGCAGTGTGTTTTCCCAGGGCTCAGAGAATTACTCGCACTTTGCAGCATTTAATCAATGACTCCTCCTGTATATTTCAAAGTGCTCCCTTCTTTTCGGTGTGTGGTCAAGCAAGCGCCACGTTATACAGAGAGAGAGACAGCCTCCGACAGCTCCATCGCTTCTCTGGTCCTGAGTGAGCAGTCCAACTTTCCACTAACTTATTTCAACTCCCCTGACCCTCCTTCCATCTCTCACCCCTCTCTCTCCTTCCCTCTCCCACTTCCTCTATCCCTCTCATCTACAGTAATAGTATTCTCCCAGCTGCGGTTTTAGACCCAGCCTCTCTTTGGCCATCTTCCTCCTCTGAGCCTGGTTGGGTTTGTTGTTGCTGTGCTGCTCCGGAGCCTTCCGATACAGAGGAAACCATGAGTTGGAAACAGAGGAGCCAGGCTAAGCATAGCCGGAGGCTAGGAAGATGGAGGAGTAGGCAGCGGCGTCTTTATTTGTGGGGCCTGCCGGTTGGCCTGGCGTAGCGGGAGGGATGTAAGCGCAGGCTCAGATGTTGGGCGAGGTTACCCGGGCTGAGGCCAGGGCCGGTTCATGGGGGAGTCAGCGCCGTTTCCTTGGTTACATTTCCTAAGATTTAAACAGGCACGAGACCTAATTAACGAGTCTTCTCCTAATTACATGAGTTTATTAGCCCCCAGGGAGTACCCCCCCCACACACACACACACACACACATACTCTCACACACCGCAGTATTTGCATAGGCACACATACACTGGCAAACACACAGACATTCCAGCACACGCACTCTCTCACGCTCACATATCCTCTCTGTCGTAGCAGACATCTTTTCGCATACTGTCCATGTACACGCACAAACAAGCCACCCTGAGCACATTGAGCCTACATGCACATTAGGGTTGTTTGCACACGCATGACGATATACATATAGAGAGATTGTCCTCATATATCAATACAGATTTACATAAATGCATTTGACTCGAAATCCGGAACAAATGAGCAAAAAGCACGGACAGCACGACAGATGTGTGATCACAAGCACACCTACACACAAACATTTGAGCACACGCAGGCTAATGAACAGCTCTCCGATTTGGGTGAGAATTGCACACATCTGTCATCTTTTTCTCTTTCAATTATTTATTTATCTTTGTAGAGAACGCAGCGGCGAGACGGCAGACGAGCCGGGCTGGGAGCCGATCTGTCGCTGATCCACGTCCACATCTGACAGAAGTAGAACATCCTCGTTATCCCAGCATTTGCCTTCGCTCTCTCTCTGGGGGCTATGGAAATAGAGTTCCCCATCTTACACTAACCTGTTCGGCAGGTAATATCTTTAGAATTTAAGGAGTAGAGAGAGCAGAGAAGAAGGACAGACAGGAAGACAGCTCCGGCAAAACAGGAAGAGGAAAGAAGGGCGTGTGTTGATGAACGAGAAGCTTTCAAAGGAAATGTAGGCTTGACGTCTGTTTGTGTAATCAGACCTGGTGTTGGTAGCTGGTGTTGATTTTATGTCTTGTTATGACTTTTAGAGAGTTCAGGAATGTGAAAAGTCTCTGAGGATAATGTTCCTGGCAGTTTATTGAGGTGAGAGCATCAAATAAGCCAGAGTTTAGACAGCAATAGTCACAGAAGTACTGTAAGCCTGTCAATTCATGTGTAAATATAATTTCCCCTCACTCCCACTCAGCAACAGTGTATACTAAGCCTTTGTTAATGATGTAAACTGTAAGAGTGTTTCTCTGTATAGATAGGATGGTGTTAATTGGTGCTACCTAGTGAGACGAGACAATCAGTGAGAATATTCCCACACAACACACACAATATCTCATCAAAGTACACATACACAAACTTTGACATATTTCTCCCAAAAACAGACACACAAAACACATACACTGGAGGCCGGCAAGTCCTAAATATCACACGCACCCAGTTTGTCAAAGCAAACCGGATTAGCTGTCAGAAATTTCCAAAAAGAGGAGTGTTCCACACTACAACGCTGTTTAACACACAGGCACACATATATATATACACACACACACACAGTTCTATGCTACATCGCCTCCTCTGTTCCAGCTGTTAGACTCATCCACAGGATTAGTGCAAATCTGACAGGCCAAGATGAAAACATAACCAGGGCTAAGGCAATTCTGGGGTTGTTAGCCAGCTAGGTGTACATGCTATTTTGCTACACTTGTTTTCAGACCTGACTCTTATAAGGTCAAACCAGTGGACCATGCAACTTGCTAGCCAGCCAGCTTCTGTTGCTAACACATTTTCAAAATGTAATAGATTCAGCCTTCTACTTGGTACAGAGTCACAGAGAAAGAGAGGTAGCCAGCTTGTAACTTGACAGCCTTTGGGACCGTTTGTGTTTACAATAGAGGGATCAGAGCGTGTGTTTTGCTGGTGTAGAAAGAGTTGGTCTGTTGGGATAGGTTTGACAAGGTAGGACAACAGACGAATGGCCTTAGCGGTTGGGAGAGAGGGGTCACAGGGATGAGAGATAACACGGCTATACTGTCCCTCTCTCTCTCATTGGAAGGCTAATGGGAGGCCTCAAAGCTAAGCCTCTCCACCTCCATCCCTCTTTCCTTCACTGGATGAGACTGGGAATACACAGTAATGCCAGTAAGCTGAGCCTCCAAATTTGTTTTTGTTATAATCCCTCTTACCGTATTGCTCCAGGCAGAATTAGACAGAGGAGAGGAGAGCAGAGAGGGGGAGGTTACAAAAAAGCTCCCTTCGCCCCCAAAAATGTAACCGAGGAGAAATAAAGAGAAAAAGAAGGGATAGCGGCTTAAGCCCTCTCAGGGGTGCGGTATAAATAAAGACAGCGTGCTCATCCGTCCGGGCGCCATTTCTTTCTGTTCCTTTTGTCTCGCTCTTTTTTTCTTGACTTCCATGTGAACTCTCGCTGCTCCCACATCCTCCATGAGCCTAGAGAGAAGAAAAGAGAGGCCAGGAGAGAGCAGTGATATAGCTCTTTGGTGGAGACCTACCATAACCTTTGTTTTAGACTTTTAAGCTACCCTCTTTCTCTCTCACACATACACACTATCTCTCCCTCCCTCTCTCTCGCTCACTCTTTCTGTATTGATCTCTTCAGCCCTTTCCGTTTTACTCACCATTTTACTTTGTTCTGTGGCAGCTTGGTCTAGGAGCGTTTGCTCATGCATAGCTTGGAGGGGTTGAGAAATATGAAAGACCGGAAGCAAGAACATCTCCCCATTTCCATGGACCCCAAAAATAACTCGCAACATAAGACATGAAATGATTTCTTCTCAAACCAGTGATAGCCTCTTTTGTAGACCTGAGAACTGACAAAAGTAGGTTTGATCAGCCGGAAGGTGTCTCCTTAGGTTAGCTGGCGATCTGGCTAAGTCTCCTGGCGCCTGCAGTACGGTGGGTAATTAGCAGGGAAGAGCGCCGCAGCGTCCACCCAGAGAGAGGAGCTGCGTTGACGTACGCGTGCAGACCCGTTCCCCTGACGCTCCCCGTCATCGTTGTTTCTGTAAGCGACGCTTTTATCCTGACAGCGGGTTTGTCGATAACGCGCTCCGTATCTCGAGGTTCTACTGGCAACTTTGAAAAGTTTCTTGTTTTTTCCTTCTTAAATGCCTTGGAGACCACAGGGATGATGGACTAAAGAAAAAAATGAGTTGAGGGATTGGAAATAAAGAAACAAACAAACAGATGTGTTTCTGTTGTGAGGGCACAGCTCTCCGCTCCTGTCAGTGCAGGAGCGTCCGCAACGGTTTCTCAGGAAAATTAGGCGTCTCTAATGCCGGCTAAGCTCTTAAGCTGCTCATTTCAAGCCCTTTGTTACCTTGTTTTTGTTTCCCCAACACCCCCCCCCCCCCAACTCACACACACACACACACATGCACACACACACCCCTGCCCGTTCCGTCCCTCCTTCACACCCCGCTATCTCTCTCTCCCCGGAGTGCTCGGCCGCGGGTTCGAGGAGAGGAGCACGGTCAGGGTTGGTGCGGGGCTGGTGGGGGCCACGTGCCAGAGACTTCGCTCGCTAGCTGACTCTTAGCCCCGTTCTGAAGAGGATGCTACTCTGATAGGTCGACCTGAGGCCAGACGCACTTTAGAGAAGGGAGAAGGTGTTAACCCGGTTACCTGCGGCTCACTCTCTCTTCTCTCTCACTCTCACTGTCAGTGTATGCCGAGGAAGGAGGAGATACCGTAGCCGAGAGAGATGAAGGAGGGGGAAGAGGAAGTAGACGAGGCACAAAGAGAACAAGAGAAAAAGGAAGGACGGAAGGAGTTGAGGAGAGACAGGAACAGCAGAGGGAGATGCCCAGACAATGAGAGAGAGAAAAAAAGGGCGAGGCGAAGGTGGGGGGGGGAGGGGGGGAGAGAGAAGAGAGAGGGAATCTTACTTCAGAGAGTAGAACTCCTCAAATGTGAGGGAATGTTGCGTTCCCTTTCAAAAACCATCAAAGTGAGTCAGAGGGATGGGAGAACTAGGGGAGGGGGGAGGGGGGGGGAATTGAAAAGAGTGGCGATGAAAAAAAGGAGAACGGTTTCTCAGATGTCCCTTGTGAATTTCCCCTATCTTTCTCTTTCCTCCGCCCCCCCCCCCCCCTGTTCTTTGTGAAGGGCTAGAGCTACAGGAGAGTGGTGGACTCCTGCTGTGTTGTAGTAGTGAATCTCCTCGTTCCCCCCACCCCCCACCCACCTCACCCAGCCAGGGTGACATTAACACTGAGGAGCTCTGCTCAATGTCACCGAATGATAGTCCTTTGCAGGGGGTGTTCTGGGGGGAGTGACCATCAGCGGGGTGGGGGGGGGCTCAGACCCACTCCCAAGAAGGAGTGAAAGATAAACAAGGGAATGCAGATGGGGAGGGAGGAGACACTGTCAATCTCCTGTTTTGATGCAGCGTGCACTGACTGTGTAACAGTGACAAGTGAACTGAGCAAACAGTTTGCCGCAGCGGGGTGGGGGGGGTCTGAGCCCCCCCCCCACCCCGCTGATGGTCACCCCCCCCCCCCCCCCCCCTTTGATACAAGACTATCAAGAATTGCCAGTGTTTTCATTTTAAACCTCCGTTATGTAACACACCGACATAGCTGTGCGCCCCAATAGTGCCAAGTCCTGACCTCTAATCAGAGGAGACAGACAGCATCTGGTCCATGACAGGCAGACATCCCTTCCTCTTCCCTCCCTTCCCTCCCTCCTCCTCTCCTCCTCCCTTTCTCCAAGCCAGCAGGGAGTCCTGACTAATTGAGGGAAATGAAAAGAAGGATAGATTGTTGTTGTTTAGCACAGGAGCCACAATTAAAGCTGTCAATAGGTGTTATAGACAGCATGGGCTGGGCAGGCTGTCAGGGCTCTGAAGCACACACACACACACACATTCCACTTCAACACATCCATTGTCCCAGTCTCCTTTCTTCTTCTCTTCCTGTCCTCTATCCCAGTGCTCTCTGCTGGTCCTTTTTATCAGGACAGTTCTTCTAGAGAGCACCCTAGCCAACCAAGCAGCACTATCACTCTGTTAGACCCAGGAGAGAGAGCCAGAGAGAGAGAGAGAGAGAGAGAGAGAGAGAGAGAGAGAGAGAGAGAGAGAGAGAGAGGTGAACTTGGACAGGAACTGTAGTAGTGAAGGTTATGTATAAGTCCCCACAGCAAACGACTGTTTACCTCAGTTGTTACCTTGATTTACATAAACGACTGTTCTCTGTGCAGTCAGAATGCTTATAAAGATAGAGCTTCGCCTTCATGCTCACCTACTTCACGTATCCCTCCCCTACTTCCCGTCTCTGAATGGCAGCCCCGCAGTGTGGCGTTCAACGGATCTGTCGTCCGGCTGGTCGGGAACCTCAACGGCCTACGCGGGTGTGCGTTCGAGAGGTGACGAGGCCTTGAACTCTGGGTAACCCGGTGCTTGGAATACCTCCGAAGACACGCTCTGCCGCAGGCTCTGACAACCCCTCCCTGCTCTGAGGAACTTTCCAGATGGCTGGATGTTTGTCCACTTTTGACTCACTCCAACATGATCTGCAAAATCCGAATAAAGGCAGGGTGCTGCCTGTGTATTTAAGCAGGATATAAGAATGCCGTGTAATGACCAGGGTTGGTTATAGCTAACTGGGAACAAACAGTGATGTACTCTGATCAAGCTATGGTTACGTACTTTGATAAAGATCAAGGAATAACTGACATTTTGAGTGACAGAAAACATTTACATTTAAAAACAAAATACAGGAATTTTCAGTTGGAGTCCACTTGCTAAGTAAATTAAATGGTGCTGAGCAAACTGATAGGCAGGAATGGAGGGCTGGAGAGAGACAGACATAAAGAGAAAAAGAGAGATGGAGAGAGCAGTGTACTGTACTAACTAACGCAATCTGACGAGTCAGGTGTAACATCAAGCTGAGGGGATGCCAGGCCATGCGCACACACACACACAAACACACACATACACACAGACACACACAAACACACAGACTAGACCCTCTCGCCCCCCTTTGGAAATATACCTCCACACACACATCCACACACACATATTCACACACTACACCACACATCCACACACACATACTACCCCATGCCAGGTGCAGCTGTGATTACGAAGGGACATCAGGACAAGCAAAGAGCTATTCTTGGCCGAACCAGATTGAATTAAATCCAGATTAATCCTGGTTGAAATTGTGTCATTCTTCAGAGAGACACTAAATCCTAATCAAGTTATTCAACCTCCATCTCCTCGTCTCCGAACCCCCTCCCCCCCCCCCTTATCACAGTCCCAGAGTGAGTAGAACCCAAAAGGGTTTGTAAAAAACTTAGAGGAGACGTAACTGAAGACCTGCACTAAATTGGTCCCATGAGGACAGTGGAACCTAAATCCCATCCCAACACGCTAATCTGAGATTCCTAATCTGCAATCCCCCTGTCAATCTGATGGAATCCAAGGATCTCTTTCTATCTCTCTGCTCTCTCACGGGCGTCGTTGCCTGTTCTCCAGTTCCTGCAGGAATTCTTATCTGTGTCCATGAAGAATGGGGTGATAAAGGAGTCTCAAAGGAGTGGAAAATCACAGACACTGAGAAACATTGTTTTTTTTCTAGGGTCTAAGGAAGTAGTATGGAAGGGGTGTGTCTGTGAGGTAGTAATTCAACAAAGGGTTCTCTGTGTGTGTGTGATTGTTTGTGTGTGTGTGTGTGTGTGTGTTTGTGTGTGGTCTTATTTAACTACCCTTATGGAGACAAGAAGTCCCCACAAGAACAGTAAACTAAGAACAAATTAACTTTATGGTGACATTTTCTTGGGCCCCATGTGTTTGAAAGTGTAATTTCTATGGGGTTTTAGGGGGTTTAGGGGAAGGGTGGAATTAGTGTTAAGGGTTAAAGGATTAAGGGTTAGGGAGAACACAATTTTGAATGTGAAATAATTGTAAGTCCTCACTAGGATAGTAAAACAAACCTCAGTGCATGTGTGTTTGTGTGTGTGTGTGTGTGTGTGAGATCGGGAGGAGAACGGCAGGCTGGGAGATGAGTTTCTTCCTGACAGTGTTGACATATTCATCCAACAGAACACACCATGCACACACACACAAACAACCAAGCTCATCATCATCCTCATGCTCAAAAACACAATTTCACATCTAAGTGAGCACCACAGACAAGACACCGACTCCATCAGTGTGACGGCCTCCTCCCTGCGTCGGTGGCTGTGGGAGGAGGTGTTGGGTGCTGGAAGGGGAGGCGCTCGTCTGGGCGCTCCAGCCCTTTGACATCTGTGTTGGTTCAGTGGGACTCCCGTTGCAGTGGACGTGGCCGTTTGACCTTTTTGCATTCAGTGCATTGTCCAAACCAACCGACAATATGTTGGGTATATATTCTTAAAGGCCTGTGTTAGCTGTTTCAAAGGAATAATGGCCTTACTCACCTAAAGGCCTGCGCTTACCCCTACTGCTCCAGTCCATTTTCCCTCTCCCTTCTCAAATTGCTTCCACAGGCTCCATATAGTGGCTGAGGGTGGTGGGAGGCAGTCGGAGTGGTGGTTGGTTTTGTTGAGCTTCATGATGGCGTTGGCATGGTTTGTTGACACCCTGTTCCAGGTTCTATGGGGGGGGGGGGGAATGTAACAGCCATCTTCCTTTGTCTGCCATCCTCTGCTTCTCCCTGTTCTGTTTGCAGGTTGGTGAGCAGGGGTAAGGAGGTTGTTCCTGTGATATGGTCCACCTGGGCACAGTGAGCCTATTCACTTTAGAAGAGCACTGGTCACAGACATAGTCAAGTCAGTTTATGTATAAAGCGTGTTTGAAAACAAACAATGCTGAATAAAGTGCTGTACAAAGTTGCACAGCGAGTGAAAGAGTGGACATGGTACAGCTAAATCACACGGCTGACATGGTCAGAGCGTGTAGTAGCTAAAGTGATGTATGGAGGGAAGAAAGAGAGAGAGAGAGAGAGAGAGAGAGAGAGAGAGAGAGAGAGAGAGAGAGAGGAACGTAGAAAGACAGAGACAGCGGGAATCAGCAGGAGGCCCATTCCCTTGAGCTTCTGGTGTCTGTTTCTCTCCGAATCTTTGACACACAACCCTTCTCTCTACCTGTGCTCTGAGACTCACTCCTCTCATCTCCTGGGGGGTAGGGAGGAGACAGAAAGTGGGGGAGAGGGATGGGGAGGAAGGAATGGAGAGAGAGAGAGAGAGAGAGAGAGAGAGAGAGAGAGAGAGAGATGTGTCTGACAACCCAGCCCAACCTCCTGTTCCCTCTATCTCCCTTGTCAGCGAATGAGCCTGGGGATGAGAGATGAGAGGGAGAGGATGAGACAGAGAGATGAAGAGATAGAGAGGAGGAGGGAAGAAGGGGGGGGGAGGGTGGTCTCCCCTCCTCCTCCGACCATCCATCTTGTCCCACCTCTATGGCGGTTCTACCAGGGTAAGCCTGGGAGAGAGGAACCAACCTTCAAAGGGAACAAGCTGCAACATCTCTTCAGTGTTCTCTCAATGTTTCTTTGACTTTGACTCACCTGTCTCGCTCCAACCAAACAGAGTGGAACGTCTAGTAGCTTTTGCTCCATTTACACACTAACCTTTCTATGTACACTGTAGGAGTTTATTTAGAATGTGTATGTCAGTATCTTGTCAATGAAGGGTGAGTAGGTAAAGGTTATAGGGCCAGGCCTGGGACTAGGCTGGGGCCGGGGTTGGGGCTGGTCCCATCTTAATTTAGGGGAGAATTCAAGGAAAAAGGCCAGAGAACAGGATGGGGGAAAGGAGGGGTGGGCTTGTCAGACAGGTTGCCATTTTGTAATTAGCTGACAAAACTGACAGGGGATCGCAGCAAGCGGCTGGAGCATTAGATTAACTCTGATCTGTATTTAACACAGAGCACAGAGCGCTCTACTGCCCAGGGAACAGCTCATCAAGCCATCTATCTTGCTATCCCTCTCTCTCTCTCTCTCTCGCTCTCTCTCTCTCTCTCTCTCTCTCTCTCTCTCTTTCTCCATCCACCTCTCTTTCTATTTTTCTCTCTCTTCTTTCGCTCTCTCTTGATCCCTCCCTCAATCTCTCTCTATTACCTCGATCCCTCTATCTTTCTCTCTTTATCTCTACCTTTCTCTCTCCATCCCCCTCTATTTCTGTTTGTCCCTCTCTCTCTCTCTCTCTTTCCCGTGCTCTGTGCTTCATACCAGTCTAATAGGTAATTATCCCCACCCTCATGGGACTCCCCCTATCTGCCCCCCAGCCCCCCAGCCCCGCAGCCCCCCAGTCCCAGCCCCCCAGTCCCAGCCCCCCAGGTCCCAGCCCCCCCAGTCCCAGCCCCCCAGTCCCAGCCCCCCAGTCCCAGCCCCCAGTCCCAGCCCCTGTTAATTAAACTCCTCCTGTGGCCACATTCTCTTCTGTAGCCAGCCCTGGCTTCATCACCGGCCTTGCCTGTCTGCCTTTCTGTCTGTCTGCCTTCCTGTTTGCCTGCTTATCTCTCTGACTGCCTGCCTGCAAAAGATGTCTGCATGGCTCATCCTCTTGTACCTTCCCAAACAGACAGACAGATGTGCTCAAACCTCAAAACCAAAAAGGAAAGCCCACAAATCTCCTCTGGAGTACAGTCCCATCCTCCACAACACTTAAGGAACATGGCGGACTGTGCCTTTAATGTACTTCTGTCATTTGCTTGCTTACACTGCCTCTCTCAAACACATCCAGAGAGATTTCAAGCAAGAAGAGCTTATTTCCTTGCACAAACTCAAGACTGCACCCCCTCCCTCCCGCCTCCCCTCCATCTCCAACCATTTTCTACCCTGCCTTCTACATTTTCCTGGTTCCCTCTTGCTCCCTCCCTCTCTCCCTCCCTTCTTCCCTTTCTCCATGGTACAGATATAGGATTTAAGCTTTTTGGGTTCACAGCCAGGGCAAGCGATTCTGGCAAACAGAAAGTTCCTCCTCAGTTATGTTTGAGTTTTGGAAGAAAGTTTTTGGAGTCCACATTTGCTCGCTGCGGTCCAAAAGCATCCTCCACTCAGGCCTGACATGATAGGAAACAGACTGACAGAGACAAAGCTAGACAGCTGGATAACCTCCCTGCTAGAACTCCGGTACAAACCTTGTCTCACAGACATCACCCTGTCTACACGCTCGTTGGTGCGTCAGCCGAGGAGAAGTGGACGAGGCTAATCGAATGATTTCACAACAGTATTTCCTGACGGTAGTCGGGATGTTTCTTTTAGCGGTGAAAACTCACATTTCAAGAAAAATACGTTCACATTTTCAAGCTTGTCAGAGATTCCCAGACCTGACTGGGGCCAGACCATGTCAGTGTACTCTCTTTCGCCAAAGGAATAGAAGGAAAGACAATTCTCGCTCTCTCTTTCCCTGGTAGAGTGTTCAGGACCTGAAAGGAGCTGAACAATGTCAAAGATTTGCCTTTCAGGTGCTGGAAGGTGAACTATACTTTTGAAAGAGGGAACTATGCTGTACCGTTGCAGGGCACGTTGACAGCTCTCTCTCTTTGGCTCTGTCTGTCAGCCTGTCTCTCTCTCTCTCTCTCTCTCAACAAGGTTTCGTGGAGGGAAGCTGATTTTTCGTAAGACCTTGGAGAGAAGTGGGTGATGGCACTTTGCTTTCATGTCATGCTAATTATTCTCTGTCTGTTTTATCTTTCCTAAGATCAAAGGACAGAAAACATCTCTCTCTCTCTCTGTCTTTCCCTCTCTGATTAGCACAACGTTGGAGAGAGAGCTCAAACTGTTGCGAAATTGGCATTTCTCCAGCTAGCTAATATCTCTATTTCCTCATTCATACACTGCATCTGTCGAGGTCTCTCTGTGATGCAGTCTCTATTTCAAGACAGAGCAGAAATATAGTTGGGAGGAAGGGGGGGGGGGGCATGAGACACTAATCAGAAGCAAGCAGTCACTGGAGACAATTGTTTGTCACTCTGAAACAAACAATATCAACTAGGCAAGTATAAGGTTGTGGTATAAAATGGTATATTGGAGCTGGTTTGGATTATGGTCTGTATACTGCTTCTCAGTTCTCAGTGTGTCAGTATATGTGACAGGCAGGGTTGTAGTAGCCCCTGACTCAAAGCAGGATAATCACACTGGAAGGTCACGGCCCTGGGGGGGAGGGGAGAATGGTGGCTTATTGTTGCCGACGGTAACATCTGTTATACGCCCTCTCTCATTGGCAGCAACACCCGAGAGAAAAGTTAATTGTGAATATCAATTGTCTGGTTGGCGACTTTGGATGTTCACTGTTATGGGGACAGTGAAGTGCAGAGAATTTTTTTCTTTTTGACTGTCGGTCATAAAAAATTCAAGAGGAGCCAAACAGAGATTCTATCTTGAATCCAGGGAACACACATGGTCTCTACTCACCCTGTAAAGTCTTACTTGACCCGTTAGCTCTCAGGCTAATTTACCAGCGGTGGTTGTGTGTGTAAGGAATATGGTACTTCAGTCAGCATAACTAACCACGTTACCCAAGTGGGTTTCTATTACAGTAAAGCCCATTTCATACTGCTTATCTTTTGCTGCTCTCTGTAACTGGGCCAGGTCCTGGGGATTGGAGAACCGGTAATACTGAATATGAAGGAAGTGGAACCATGACAAGAACGTGGAAATGACTATATATGGAGAACTGATAATGTGGTGTCTGGCTGGGAGAAAAGCTGATGTTCCTCTGCAGAATCCTACCCCCACACACACACACACACACACACACACAAAGACATACACAGCCAAGCACACATACACTCAATTCCAAATCACAAGCAGGTATGCCTGTTGTACACATAAACAAGCGTGCATGCACAAACACAGAGAAACAAAAGGATTTACACACATTTGTACTTGTTAACACGCAAGCACACACACACACAAGCAGACATGCATACACACAGACATTTTCATCCCATTTCTAATCATTCCAACGTGATTCCGACACTCTCAGGGGCGTTTGAGGGAGCAGCGTTGAGAGGGAGCGGCGTTGAGGGGCAGTTTGGTTTCCTATTGCTCAACTGTGACTCGACGACAACGTTAGACATAAAAATATCAACAGGTCCTTGATGTGTAAATAGCGCAGCAATGAGAAACGCAAAGACTCTCATTCATCTCAATGCCTCTGAACCTGCCTCCTCCAGCGTGCCCCAGGGGGCCGGGACGGAGCAGGTTCGCTGAAGTGGCGAAGCGTCTCACGGGGGCGTGTTCTGCTTGATGACAGCGGCCCCTGAGCTGACCTCTGGCACCGTCGCCCTGGGTGATCAGGTGACACGGCGGCCACTGCTTAACAAACTGCATCGTTACGTTGATCCCCTAAAAAACACACATACAGACATACAAAGACACACACAGACACAGATCAGCTGGCCCCATTAGTGGCAGACTGGGGACCTGGGAGCTGCCTGGAATGCAGGGTAGGTAAGGTAAACCTCCCCCACAAACACACACACACTTATACACACACACACACAGCCCTTGGCCCCCTCCCTTCAGATTAGCATCAGATGACCAATCAGAGCACAGAGGCTCCATTGGGCCAGGGAGGGCTGACAGAATTGTTGACAATACAGATGTATTTGAGAGAGACAGAGAAAGCAAGACAGACAGACAGGGGAGAGAAACAGACAGACAGACAGACAGACAGGGGAGAGAAACAGACAGACAGACAGACGGGAGAGAAACAGACAGACAGACAGACAGACGGGAGAGAAACAGACAGACAGACAGGGGAGAGAAACAGACAGACAGACAGACAGGGGAGAAAAACAGACAGACAGACAGACAGACGGGAGAGAAACAGACAGACAGACAGACGAGAAAAACAGACAGACAGACAGGGGAGAGAGAGCGAGAGAGAGAAAGATGGAGAAAAGAGTGACAGAGAAAAAGATAGAATGAGGACAGATGGAGAGAGAACATGAGAGACATGTACAGAGAGCGACAGAAAGCGATAGAGATTGGGAAGACAGAGGGAGAGAGAGAGGGGCGATCTGCATTAAATAGCTAGGATGGCTTTGCTCATGTGTGAAACCATGGTAATAGTATTCATTCTACCTGGTGATCAGGCCCAGCAGGACTAGTGTGTGTGTGTGTGTGTGTGTTTTTGTGTGTGTGTGCGTGTGTGTGTGCATGTCTGCCATGAATATTTCATGAACAGAGCCATAAAATCACATCTTTAGAATCACAGATTAATACACAAGAGACTCAAGAAGGGGCTAAGGGCTGCAAGAGAAAAGATGGATGTGTGTGTGTGTGCTTGTGTGTCTCTGCATGTATGGCCGTGTGTGTTCTCTTCTCTCTTTCTGTGGTGTGTGAGCGTTTTCAGCGAGTAATGTCCTCATTTGTATTTCACAAGACTGTGGAACCAAATAAACAAGGAGCACATTTACACGGGGGTCTAACCATTGCTTATCTGAGCCAATACACACACACACCTCCCAGCAGTAATACACACTTCCTGGACACAGTGAAGAGGGTTTTTGTAAGCTGCTCTAGGTTGGAAGCCGAGAGGATATGATGGAGGGAGAGAGGATGGAGGAAGATGGTATGAAAGGAAGAAAGTTGCAGGGAGGGTGGATGGAGGGAGAGAGGATGGAGGGAGAGAAGATGGAGGGAGAGAGGGTGGAGGGAGAGAGGGTGGAGGGAGAGAGGAGAGAGGGTGGAGGGAGAGAGGATGGAGGGAGAGAGGATGGAGGCGAGAGAGGATGGCGGGAGAGAGGCTGGCGGGTGGGAGGATGGAGAGCAGAGGAGGAGTGTTGCGGGTGGGAGGAGGAGGAGAGAGGATGAGGGAGAGAGGTGGAGGGAGACGAGGGGTGGAGGAGAGAGGGTGGAGGTTGAGAGATGATGGAATGGAGGGCGGGTGGAGTGAAGCGAGAGGATGGAGGGAGTAGAGACTGGAGGCGGAGAGGCATGGAGGGAGGTGGGTGGAGGGAGAGAGGTGGAGGGAGTAGAGTGTGGAGGAGAGCGATGGGGGGAGAAGGATGGACTCTCAGTGAATAGGGTGGAAGGGCGAGAGGGTGGGAGGAGAGAGGGTGGAGGGTGGGTGGAGAAAGACCGTATGGAAGGACGGGAAGATGGAGCTGAAATAAAGGGGTGTGTCATTTGTTTCTCTCTATGCAACTCTATCCTTTCTGTGTTAGGCTCAAGCAAAGAGGAGGACCTTGTGAGTGTATGGATGTGTATGTATGGTGTGCAGTAGTGGAGTGAGTGGTGTGGAGTTGTTGATAATGTATGAGATGCTTGTTTGGCCCTCTCCTATTGACCTTGAGTTATTTGGCTTTTGCGTCCACTCTCGCTAATTACCAGGGGACACACTCCCACACACACACACACAGTACACACACACACACAGCCTCCCCCTCTCTCCCTCTAGACCCCCACCTTTGCCCTCCTAAATAAGTGAAGATTGGTAAGTGCTAGCGTTCCGTGGCAAATGTTACTGTATTCATTCTGTGGCAGCTGTATATATCATCCCCTAACCTCCCACCCACTCCCACGTACACACACACACATACACACACACGCACACACACACAGACAGACAGTCCGGTCATGCCAGTCAGGGTTAGCTTAAGCTGTGGTCTGCATCTTTCCCCCCTAGAGCTAACTAGGAAGGCATATGACCACTGCTACACACAAGTGCACACAAATACACACACAGAGAAAACTAACATGAGTCATACATTTCCAACTGAGGAAAGAACATGGAGTCCTTGTGGAGAAAAATTAAGGGATATCTCATAGTTGTGGTGGAAGGGGTGAATATTAGTCATTTAAAAAATCCAGCTCAACCGTTGCTGCATCCTGCTGACTTCCTAATAGGAGTAACACAGCAAACGTGACAACGACAGCGAAATCACAATCTAATGAATTAAATTAGTCAGAGAGCAGAACAAAGCAGGCTTTTCTAAATGCATGGGACTGAAATGGAGAAGTGTTAATCACCTCTGGGATCATCTCCGACAATGGGAGACGAGCCATTCTTCACACAAGCACATTAATGCGTGTGGATACACTCGGGTACACACTCGTAGCACACATAGACATGTCCACACACACACACACGTTTCCAGTCACACACACAGAGTCCCATACAGTACATACAAATACTCAAATGATATCCATAAATGTCAGCTACATAGACATCACTGCTTGTGTGTGCGTGCGTGTGCATGTGTGCGCGAGCATATTCGTGTTGCTTCAGAAAAGACAGAAATCCGGTTTAGGTGTTGAGGAGATAAGGAAACAATCACAGCTCCCTGAGCCTCTCTCAGCCAACGTCACCAACCTAATCTGCCTCCCCACCACTGAAACAAAAACCCGACCGTTAGGCCCCACAACACCCCCAACACCCCCAACACCCCCCCCCCCCCCCGTAAGCCTGCTCCCAGACACCACAGACAGAGAGGAAGAATAGAGTGAAAGAAACCGCGAGCCAACCCTTCGTTTCGATCTGATTCCCTCCTCTATCTGCTCATCCGGCGTTCCCCCGCTCTTCTGCTCTCACCTCTGCTGCGAGGTACAGCTCACACACTCACACACTCACACACTCACACACTCACACACTCCCTCCTGTCCTCTGTCACGTAGAGGGGCCCTCACACTCACACACTCTCTCCTGTCCTCGGTCACGTAGAGGGCCCTCACATAAACGTTGTTGTCTGTCACACACACATACATGTGCACACACAACCTCATCCACTAACCCCTTCTTCTATTTCTCAGAACTCCCCCCCCACACACACACACACCACATGAGAGATTGTTAAATCTGCTTTTAACACAGCATACAAATACACCAAGTTGGTCAGACAGACTGATTATGTAGACTGACCAACAGACTGGTTATGTAACTGGACAGACAGTCACTAGTATGAATAGTAACAGATAGACTGGGTATGTAGACTGACTGACAGGCTTGTAATGTAGACTGAGTAACAGACTGATTGTGTAGCTTGATAGACTGGTTATGCAGACAGACTGATGTGGTTGATGTTTGATGTGGAGCAGAGCAGGGCAAAAGACATGAGTGGAGACACAAGTTGTCGTGGGTTTTGAGATGTCATTAATCCCAGCTTGCTCTTCTCCAATCACATTGACGTAACCACCAGAGACTCTACTCTGGTGACTCTACGAGGCACCATTAGGTGGACTGTCTCCGAAAATCCCAGATAATCTGTTGCACTGTGGCAAGAGAGAGTGACAGATTAGACATGATGAGTGGATGGAAGGAGACTTTGATTCAGACATTGAGACACTGAGCAAATGACTAGATAAACAGTATCAGTTGCATTCTGGCTTTTGACCCAGAACAGGCCTCACATCTGTTGAAGGCAACAACACACTGACAAACACACACACACACACACACACACACAGCTGATAATGATACTCTTCTGAGTCTTCTGACTCAGCCATGACAAAGATGCCTGGGTGATGTAACGGACAAGATTCGATTGTTCCGGACTGATATACTTGGTGTGTGACGCAACAGAAACATAAATCAATCAAGCCAAGACAACACACCCCAACACAGCATGATGTAACCGAGGTGACTGTAGAGTACACATGATGAACAAGAACAACAATGTATCAAACGTAAGGTGTTGCTGTTGTCTGTGGTTTGTGTGTTTGTGTGTGTGTGTGAATGTGTGTGTGTGTGTGCTTGTGTGCGTGAGGTAAGGTCTAATAACTGAAAACTGCTGGAGCGGATACTACATAGTGAAAAGTCTCCTCCTCTCTCTCTCTCTGAGGATTATTTTTTCATCAGAGGACAGTCATCAAGTTCTGGACCAGCACCTAAGGTCCCCAACTAACCTTTTCCCCACTCCTTCCCTTTGTTTCCAGTCCACAGTCCCCTCCACATGACTAGACAACAAACAACTAGCAGAAAGGAGAAGGCAGGAGTTGGGGCTGGGGGGGGCTGAGCTGGAGTGGTAACACTTGTGAGAGACAAGACCAGACGGAACAGGACAGAGAGATAAAGGAACGAGGGAAAGGAGGAAGACGAAGGTAAAGTTCAAAAGGCCCGGGCTTTCATTGAGACTGTAATTGAGCTTGAAATTTGCCCCCATATTCTCGGTTAACAGCAATAAGAAAAAAGAAAACCCTCCCTCTCTCCTTTCTTTCAATCCATCTCTCTCTCTAATCGGGGTCTGGTCTTCCCAGGAGGAGATGAAAGCAGCATCAGGCCGGCCCAGACCCAGGTTATGAATATTTAAGTCCCGCTCTTGTTTATACTGGGGTCTTTGAAGACTTCCACCCTCATCCCTCCCTCCCTCCTCCTCCTCCACCCCATCCAATCATCTGTTTGTTATTACCCGCACACAGTCATTTCTTCACCCCTCCTCCTCCCCCTCCTTCTCTCTCGTCCCTCTATTCCTGTCCTCCCTCTGCCAAGCCGGTCTCTGGTTACATATTAAACCCAGGTGCCCTCCAGTGTGGTCTGGCCGGAGGGTAAGGGGGTGAGGGGGGCAAAGGGGGGCGGAGCCAGGGTATAGTGGCGCCCGCCACACATACGCCTCAGGTGGGGAGCGGATATTGGATATAAAAGAGTTTAATATGATGCTTCAAATGAACCGGCGGCGCCAAAGGGTGCAGATGGCACATTCTAGTCAATGGCAGCGAGAACTGCAAGGAGATCGTGGCGAGTAGTGGCCATGGCGACGCATCGTTCAGAGCTGGGGACGTTGTCTGGTGGAAGGGCTTGTTCCTTTGGGGACTCAATGGTTTTCAAAATGTCCAGAAAAATAGAACCTTGTGAGCCTCAGTTTCTTTCTCTCCAGAATGCAGAACTGGGCCAAAACTCTAAACAAGATAAATAGAACAGTAGTTTAGAAGCAGTGAGGCGAGGTTGGAGGGTTTAAAACAGTATTATTCTAGGTTAGTCTTGGACATCGACACTGACAGCTGCTGTATGTAGTGTTACGAATAGCAATGCAATGATGTGGTCCTGTCAGTTGTAGAATGCAAGGGGATGCTAATCTGCCTCTTTAGTTTTTCTAATATTTTCTTTCTCACACAGTACATGCGTATGTGTTTAGATGTGTGTTTACTGTATAAACGGATACTGGAGAAGCAAGTGTGCATTTGTGTGTGCTGTATGTGTATTTGGTGTTTGCGTACATGTGTTTGTTGTTTGTGTGTGTCCAGGCACAGGGCCCATTCCCTTAGAGCTGCCTCCCAAAGAGAGCTTCTTATTGAGGTTGAGAGCCTACACACACACACACCAGCAAACACATACACAAACCCACACACAGACACACCATTCTCACATGCTCCAGCCCAATCGGACACAGTTCCTCAGGGTGCAGGATGAAAAGAATATTTGAACACAGTGCTGTCTGAACGATCACTTATGCATATTTCATGCAGCTAAGCCTCACTCCGGTATATCATAAAACGAATTAATTGGACATTAACTCAAACATTAATCGATTTGGAAACTATATATCTATATTATTCCTCTCTCTCTCTCTCTCTCTCTCTCTCTCTCTCTCTCTCTCTCTCTCTCTCTCTCTCTCTCTCTCTCTCTCTCTCTCTCTCTCTCTCTCTCTCTCTCTCTCTCTCTCTCTCTCTCTCTCTCTCCTCTCTCTCTCTCTCTCTCTCTCTCTCTCTCTCTCTCTCTCTCTCTCTCTCTCTCTCTCTCTCTCTCTCTCTCTCTCTCTCTCTCTCTCTCTCTCTCTCTCTCTCTCTCTCTCTCTCTCTCTCTCTCTCTCTCTCTCTCTCTCTCTCTCTCTCTCTCTCTCTCTCTCTCTTAACTGTGTGTACTCTAACTCTCTCCTTCCTTCTCTCCTGTCACCCTCTCACTTTAAGGACACTGTCAGCTGTACCACCAGTTTCTCCTTGAATACTTGTGTCTTGTACTAGTAAAAAAAAAAATGTTTGAGAGGTGTGTGTGTGTGTGTGATTTGGAGGGGTTCCTCTGGGTGACTCCTTCTATCTGAGCCTGTCAGAAGGAGAAAGGCAGAGAGGAAGAGAGGGAATGAGTGAGAGGAGAGCATCCACCTGGGTATTGAACAGAGCAGGAGAGGTAAAGAGTTTTGCTGCAGGGCAGCAGCAAAGTCCCTGTGAACGTCAGAGGACCTTACAGTGTCTGTCTGCTGTCTCTAGGAATACAAGCCTGTACAACACACACACACACACACACACAGGGGTACACACACTAAGGCACACATACACACCAAATACTTGCCAAAACATACACATGCACACCAAGGCACACATATTCACCAATTACACACTTTGACACACACACCCATAGGTGTGTGTATAGTATACACACACATGTATAGTATACACACACCCAATACTGAACAACGCAATGTACATGTTCTGCTTGTCCATACCTTATTTCCCTAACAGAGGGATTTTTCACAAATTCATTATGATGCAGTCACTACCTGTACTGTAGGTGAATCGAGCCTGGCTCAATTCTCTCTCTCTCTCCCTGTCTCTCACCTTTTCTTCTCCCTCCCTCTCTCTCACTCTCTCTCCCCCCTCCCCTCCCTCCCTCCCTCCCTCCCTATCTCCTCTCTCTCTCTCTCTTTCTCGCTCTCTCTCTCTCTCTCTCTCTCTTCTTCTCTTAGTCAAGTCACAGGGTTATGGTAAACAAACAGTAAACTGACTTCCATTTTTTTCTTTTCCTCATCTCCTCCTGCTTTGTGCATCCTGGCCAGCTATGACAGCTCTCAGGTAGTTCTCTGTTCCTATCAACTCCCCTCCCATACGGCTTATCGTCCATCAATGTTCAGACTCTAACACAGGCTTTTGCCAACAGGGTACTCTTGTTGCCAAAGCACTTATCACTGGCTGTGGAGGCCAGTAGTATGTGTGTGTGTGTGTGTGTGTGTCCGCGAAGCCCAGAGAAGAGATTAGATAAATAAGGACAGGTGATGATAAACAATGTGTACAGTGAGTCTCTCTGAGGAAAGAAAGGGAGGAAGAGAGAGAGAGGGAGGGAGGAAGAGAGAGAGAGAGAGGGTGAGAGAGAGAGAGAGAGAGAGAGAGAGAGAGAGAGAGAGAGCGAGAGAGAGGAGAGAGAGAGAGAGAGAGAGAGAGAGGGTGAGAGGGAGAGAGAGAGGGAGGGAGCTTGAGCAAGAAAAGAGAGATAGCTGATGTTGCATTGACTATCCATACATCAACGTTCATCTTTTCCCCGACACCATCCTCTTCACTCCTCCTCGCTCGCTCCATCACCCCGACACCTCTCCCAGTCACTGATCTCTCTCGTCGCCACTGTCCCTTCACCTACCCATGATGCATCACGTGCTGTGATGCAGTGCATGAACGGTGCAGATGGCCACTGCGTACAGACCTGGCCCTGGGAGCTGACACCACAGCTTCCTGCCCGGAAACAGAGAAAGATGGAATCTTCAGTTTATGATAAAGACATGTACTGTTTATTGGGGCGGCTGTGGCTCAGGGGGTAGAGAGGGTTGTCTGTTAATCGCAAGGTTGGCGGTTCGATCCCCGACTCCTCCTAGGTCATGTGCTGAAGTATCCTTGAGCAAGACTCTGAACCCCAAGTTGCTCCCGATGGGCAGGCCGGCGCCTTGCATGGTAGCTCGCTGCCGTCGGTGTGTGAGTGTGAGTATGAATGGGTGAATGAGAGGGCAAACATTGTAAAGCGCTTTGAGTGCCGCTAAGGTTGAAAAGCGCTATATAAATGCAGTCCATTTACCATTACCATGTACTGGTGCCATTAGTAACGTGTTTCTAGTGGAGAAACTAAAGAAAGCTACAGCCATGAAAATGGAGGTGTTCCATGTTTGCTTGTTGTATTTCTCAGGCAACAGGAACATATGTCACGAGTTATTTGAGGCTAACCGTCAAACCTGTTGGTGGGATGTTGAATCAGCAGGAGAGAAAGAGGCAGGGAGGGAGGGTGAGAGGGAGGGAGGGGGGGACTGACTGAAGGGTATTTAGAGGGTAGTACAGGGAAGTATGGGGTGGGCAGGAGAATAAGATGTGATATTGTTAATGTTACAGTAAATTAATATTCGTGTGAGGTCACCTATAACAGGGGAGCAGGCGAGCCGTGAGAGACATGCTAATGGAACCTGTCACTGAGATGGGAGGGGGGAGGGAGGAGAGTGAGGACGGGGGGGGGGGGAGGAGAGAAGGTGGAGGGAAGGGGAAAGGGAGAAGGGGATGGAGGGAAGTGAAGTGAAGGGAAAGGAGAGGGGTCGGGGGGGAGGGAGGAAAGAGAGGGAGGGAGAGATGAAGAGGGAAGCAGAATAGAGATAAAGGAGGAGGGGGCGAGTGTGAGGGGGGGGGGGAGTAGGTAGCATTGCAGAATTAATCTACAAATTAGAATGAATAATTAATGTGTGGGATCTCAGGGGGATGGGATGGATCTGGAAGAGGGAGGGAGGGAGGGAGGGAGGGAGGGAGGGAGGGAGGGAGGGAGGGAGGGAGGAGGGAGGGAGGGAGGGAGGAGGGAGGGAGGGAGGGAGGGAGGGAGGGAGGAGGAGGGAGGGAGGGAGGGAGGGAGGGAGGGAGGGGAGGGAGGGAAAGGGGGAGGAGATGAGGGGGGGTAATGATGTTCACTACCACCGTGAGCTCTCAACAGCCCTCAGGACACTAATGGAGACTTGTGAACGCACACACACAGAGACATCACACACACACACACACCTCTGGTGTCCTCTGACCTGGATCTATGGCATGTATTCCTGTGTGTGAAAAAGGGATGATACGGACGACAGTAAGGATGAGAGGGATCTGTCCATCTGGAGGAAAAGCTCCCACATTGATTATGCTCAAAACAGAATAGATGGGATCACACATACAAACACACACAGCCCAACACACACACACACACGCACATTTAAACAGAATAGGATATGAAATGCTGCAGTAACTACATGGCATAATATAACGTGTTTCAGATTCTAATGTTCTCCTCTCCTAAAAAACTATTTCCAGAGACTACTAAGATGACAATGGGCCAATTACAGGCTAATCACGCTAGATAACCGGCTCAATATATATTCCTCTGGTCCAATTTCACTTTAATTGTTCCAATTAGATTCAATTAGATGTAGCCGGTCCAAAGAGATCTGGAGAACGGAGGTTCCAATCATATGCACTAGACACACATACTGCACTGACCACACACACACATACACACACACTCAGATATTGTACATGTTCCTTGTCTCACACATGTACACACACTTTCCCAGTTTTCTTGTCACACATCACCTGTCTTTCTCTAAATCGAAATTTTCACCTCATGTGTCTTTCATATGCAGCCTCTCTGAGAGCCTCTCACTTTTCCTCTTTATTACCTATTGATTTATATACATTCTATTGGACTTTCCAATATGTATTTCTTTGATATCACTCACCTCACTTTCTCTCCCTTTTCCCTTCTTCCTCTCTCTCTCTTTTTGCCAAACCACAGGGTGGTTGGGTGTTCCTCCACCCAACAGGAATTGTTTCCATGGTTCCATGTCTGCCATTTCCTCCAGACATATAGTATCAACAGGCTGTTGCCAACGGTGATGAACAGGGGCCTCATTAGGTGTCTCTGATAGCTCTCCTCTGCCTTTTTAATTTCCCTTCTTCAATTAGCCCTGTCAACCTCCTCTCCTCTCTCTCTCCCCTACAGGCTAGCACACACACACACACACACACACCAACCTTCACAACAACCCTACAGACACATCATCCTGGCAGAGTTTTCCAACCAGAAAAGAGATGGAGGAGAGAGAGACAGAGGGAGATAAGAGAGCGAGAGGGGGGATGAGTGGGGGTTCAAAAAAAAAAGAAAGAAATTGAAAGAAAAGAGAACGAGAGGAGAGTGAAGACAGAGCGGGTCACTGACCACATACCAAGTCTTTATGGGAACAGTTTAGCCTAATGTGAGTCATGGAGGAGAGACATCATGCCCATGTCACAGTACTCAGGATACCTTGCTAGTAGCTCTCTCTTTCGTCTCCTCCTACTCCCGCTCTCGCTTGGTCTTCCTGCAGCTGTCGGAACCCAGCGTCCTCTGTCACCTTCTGCTCCTTCTCTCTCTCTCCCACAGCTCACGCCTGGCTTCTGAGCTTTCAGCCAATCAAGGTGGTCTGCAAGCAGGGTTTCGCACTCGTGATGAACAATCTGCCTTTCGCGCACGCATGCACATACGCACACACGCGTAGTGTGGTCAGGATTAAGAGAGCCAGTGCAGAGGACACTATATATAGAAGGACCTGGGAGAGGTGACGTGAGGTCACTCCACTTTTACACCAAAAACGCTCCATGCAGACTCAGCGCTAACTGCCATTAGCATGACTCAGCATCTTCAATGAGGTTTTTCTTCAGTAGTTTTCTTTGCAGCGGAGCTAAACTTAAATGAGGGGTAAACACCTTTTCCGCCTCATGAATATGCCTGAGAATTACATTTCTGCAAAACGTTTGGTGTCGGCTTGTGAAAGCTATTCATTATAAACAAATGTAGAATTATGAAAAGGATACTATCTTTCCTTGCTGGAAAATTCCTCTTGCTCACACATACACTCTCACACACACACACACACTCAAACAAACTCGCACACTTTTTTTATTCTCTCTCAATTGTTAATGCAAACACACTTTCACTCACACACACACACACACACACACTGCCTCTCTCTCTCACACACACACATACAGACACAAACAGAACGTGCACAGCTAGACCCCTAGTGTGCATGCGGAGCCGGCATTGTATAAAGTTTATCTCTCACTCCCACACACACTGACAATAGAGAGATTTAGCATCTCTCGCTGTCTTTTCCTGTTTTTTTCACACTATTTATGATAATGATTTCACAGGCACTCTTCCCTCTGTCTCTTTCTGCTCTCACCCCGCCTCTCTGACTCTCCTAACCACCCCACCATTTTTCCTGCCATCCCTCTGCCTCCCTCTGTCTCCCTGGCTCCCCCCCCCCACCCCACCCATCCTCCAATCCTCCCTAGCAGGTAGCTGCTTCTGTGTGGGAGCAGAAGAGCAGGGGGTTTGGGAGGGCGGGGTCGAGGGCGTTGGAGGAGCGGGGGGGGGGGGGGGGGGGAGGGGGGCAGAAGGGAGGATCGCTGCGTCGTGTGTCGATACTGACGGCTGCTGCCTCAATCTTCTGACACCAGAGCTGGCTCCCAAGATCACACACGTACACACACACAAACACACGCACACCAACACAGTAGACACACGCGCGCACACACACAAACACTCACTCATGGAGAGGACAACTCCAGCGTTCATCCTCCACTCTCCTTTGCAGAAAGGCAGCCTTCGGAGGCATTTGGCTTCAGAGATAATTGAACACATAAGCAAACACACACACACACACTTATTCTGCCTGTCTAATGAAATTGTTCATGTCCTCTCCTCCAGCTTGGCTAGGGCCAAGCTGTTTAGGCACGTGTTATTGAACCTTTTCACAATGAACGTCACATACACACACACACACTCGCACACATACACACAGCTTAATGAGATTCTGGAGTATGTCCACAGGATAAACAGCCTGGAAAGAGAGAATGCTCGCCCTCTCCCCTCTCTCTCTCTCTCACACACACACACAACCACACGCACACGCACACACAGACTCACACAGTCCCCAACCTCCCTCTGTGTCACTCATACGTTCACAAACACAACCCATCGCTATGGCTGCACACACGAACACACGGTACACGTGAAGAAGAAAAGTGAGACAGGTGTGAGGGCGGGGAGGCGCGGAGGAGGTGAGGGAGGATGAGAAGAGCGGGGGAAAGGTTGACAGCTCATCCCTCTCTCCTCACTCTTTTTCCTGAACACTGTCACCAGCCCCCCTGTCACATCACTGACAGGATGGCATGCCATGTGTATATCGAATAGACACACACACACACATGCCTATAAACACATGCACACATGATGTAGACACTTGCACATATTAAAGAAGTGTATACACATACAGACAGACAAAATATGCATGTACACCTGGAACACATGCACATACCAAATCACACACACACACACGTACACATCTGAATCACTCGGGCATGTTCCATAGAATCAACTCAATCAGAAAGGGGTCCTTCCTCTGCCCTACATCATCGAGTCGGCCTGTTCTCATGGTGAGCGTCGCGCCTCTGGGCCAATGGCTGCGTCCGTGCCACGGACGAATCCCGTGGCCCGGCGCCCCCGCGGCTCCCTTGTCAGCATCATCGTCTCCACGATGATAGAACCCACCAATCCGACAAATCAACTCAGAGTCGCTCCAATGTGCTCTCCCCCCCTCCCCCCCAGGGCTGGAAGCTAGCTAGCTCAGCCCCTCCGTCCGCCTACTCTAATATTCCATTCTCTTCTCTCCGACCTGTCTCCGCTTCGTCAGTTTAGACTCATCTCTCTTTTCTCCTTTCATTTCACCCCCCCCCTCCTCCTGTCCTCCTCTCATCCACTCTTGGTCTCGCTGTGAGCGTTAATGTGACCTTTATGGGCTGTCAGTAAGCGCCGCACCGAGTCAGTCATCCTGTGCCATTACCGGGACGACTTGATCAGGTGCTATCGCCATGACGCTGGGAACCGACACCACCCTCACCCACGCAGGCTTCTACAATGAGAGAGAAAAAGAGAGAGAGATGGCGAGGGAGGGAGGGAAATGGAGACAAGTCCTCTTTTAGCTCGTCAACCTTCTCAGCAGTCAGAGAGAGAAGAAAAGAGAGACAGATAAACGAGAGAGAGAGAGAGAGAGAGAGAGAGAGAGAGAGAGAGAGAAGAGAGAGTAGGAGAGAAGAGGGGGGAGAGAGAGAGAGAGAGAGATAAGGAGAGAGATAAGGAGAGAGAGGGAGGGAGAGATAGGGAGAGAGAGGGAGAGAGTCCCCCCTAATTCCAGCTCAGCGGTGTTCCCTTTGAGGGTACAACCCTCCGTGGCACATAATCTTCCTCTCTCTTTCTCTCTCTCTCACTCTCATACACACACACACCTTTATTTTCGTCTTTCCTTTTCCTTGCATGTTGTTAACCCCCCTCTCTCCCCCACCCCCAAAATTGCCACCCTCCTGCCATAATCCCACATTGAGCTGTTGCAGGGAGGGAAAGAGCGACGAGAGGAGACATGAGTCTCAGGCAGAGAGAAGAGAGATAAGAGAGGAGAAATGCAGTGATTATCTTTGGAAGATGATGATTATTATGGTCACTTCCAAGACTGCATCCTCATGCAGAGTTCTCACATCTCGGCATCGTCGTTGTGTGTGTGTGTGTATGTGTGTATGTGTGGTGTTGTGCCTTCTAATAAATCAGCATGGATAGCTTTGCTTTTCATGTGGAGATCATTGAAAACAGCAGTGATAGAAACAAGCACTTTTAGATCTTTTCCACAAACATCCAACCGTCTCTTTCAATCACACACACATACCAAACATTCTATTCCCATCCACGATCAAATACTCAATATTCAAGAATATTCAACATGGCTGCCACAAAGTCTCAGTTCCACAACGTCATGTCTCAATCAGCTGGCCCAGAAAGGCCTTTGTGCATACAAAGAAATCCTGCACGCACGTAGAAACACAGAGAGACAGCAAGAGGCACACAGACAGGTACAAAGTCAGAGACAACATAGAGAATGGAGAAGTGACTGTGACCGTGACCTCTCTCTGTCTCCCGGCTGTTACATGGTGATCTTCAAGCACACTCAAACTAACTGGGCTGGACTTCAAAGCCCCATTTCTCCTCTCCTTTATCTCCACTTCCCTCCCCTCTCATCTCCTCTCATCCCTCTCCTCTCCTGTAGTCTCCTCTCCTTCCCTATCCTTTGCTCTCCTCTTATCTCCTCTCCTTTGCTCTCCTCCTCCCTGCTCTCTTGGTCCCCTGTACCCTAGTCTCCTCACCTCTCTTCTTCTCTCTCCCCCCTGCTGTGGAAGATAAGCCTGTCGATAGTCTGTCTGGTCTGTGGTTGTCCTGAGCTCTGGTCTTCTATAAAGACACACATCACATGGGGGAGAGTTGTTAAATCCACATGTGTGGATCCAGTCTGATTAAGCTGACATGGCTCAGTGACATTGCCCAAAACTTCACTGGAGCCTTATTACAGTGAGAACTGTTTCTAGAAGGATTTTTTTGTTGCTCACATCGAATTTGGATTTTTGTATTCATCGTCAAAATTCCAATGTACCTACACCTATATGTAATGTTGCAAATGTCAAATAAGCCAGAAACTTGAAACATAAAATACATAAGCTCACACCGCAATAATTTATGTATCATATCCTACAATACATATGGTGAAAACATCTGAATTCCCCCCTTTCTCTCTCCCTATTTCTCTCTCCCACTCCCAGGGTTCATATATACAGTGGGGGTGAGGCCAAAGATGAGGACTCAAAGCAAGAGGCCATACTGGGCAACGGAACAGATGGTGCTTGCTTGCTTGCTTGCTTGCATGCGTGTGTGCTGGCATGCTTTCATATGTGTACGTGAGTGATGTGATGTGGGGTGATGATGCTTCTTCCCTGATTCCCGCCCTCCCTCACTTCCTCCTCTCCTCTTCTTCTCTCCTTCTCTGACATAACATGCAGCAGTCTCAGCCTGCTCATCCCCTCACAGCTCTTATCACCACTGCAGTGCTGACCCAGTACCCCTCTCCTCCCTTCCTTCCTCCCTCTCTCGCTCTCCGCTCTATCTCTTTATCACATTACCAGTCTCTCCACAACCTACCTGGGTCCCGATGGAGTTGGGGAGCCGGAAGGGATGAAAGGGAGGGGGGTGTAATTAGAGGTAGAGTGGGGAGAGAGAGAGAGAGAGAGAGAGAGAGAGAGGAGAGAGAGAGAGAGAGAGAGAGAGAGAGAGAGAGAGAGAGAGAGAGAGAGAGGAGAGAGAGAGAGAGAGAGAGAGAGAGAGAGAAAAACAAGGCAGGAGAGAAAGAGTGGAGGAGGAAGTGAAGGGAGGGGAGAGGTTTAGGGTCAGTACATCATATCCTCATAGCATCTCTTTTTCCAGCAGTCGGGTCTCCTGGGACTGCCTGGAGTTAATGGGTTGAGTTTTAATTAATTTCGCTGTGTCAGGGGAGAGAGAAATAGAGGGATGGAGAAAGAAGGAAAGAGAGAGAGTGAGAGAGAGAGACGGGTGGAATATTTCAGAAGAGAGTGCAGAGGGGCTGGGGGTAGGGGGTGGGGGGGTGTGGAGGGGGAGGTGGTATGCAGTTTTCCTGAGTGAATGATGAGAACTTGTTCTAGCCCGGACCAGACCGGACTGGACCGGACCTGCTACAGCTCCCATGCCAATCCTGGGCTGACCGTACACCACCCTGGCCTCTTGACCCACATTGCCAGTCTGTACAAGCCTTAATATTTGTCGGTATTCATTTCAGGACCTCATAACTTCCACATTTAATGATAGAGACACATTAACATGTACTGTGTGTATGAAAACAAAATATCCCCATACATAAACAATATATACTCACAAAATATGTTGTACTCATACCATAGTGTAGTTGCAGCCAGGGTGCTCGACCAGGGTGTTGACCTCATAACTTCAGAGATGCACAATCAGGGACAGTTTGAGCCCCAAAAAAGGTGTTTATTAAAGAATTGACAAAAAACAATTAAGGCTACAAAAAAAAAATTTCGAGGGGAAAATCCAAGGTACTGTTCTTTGTGGTCCTGGTAGCTCCTAACCCTGGCAACAAAAAGTAGAGCGTGGATCACGGCAAGGACACACACACGCTGCCGGAACACGGCTCTCGTTCATCCAGCATGCTCTCCCTCATGTTGCTTGTTCAGTAGCCAATCTCCTGAGGCTTACTTACTTGTAACAGTGTCATGATGTTTTGTTGCTGTTTTGTAAAAGGTTTGATTTACTGTTGACCAATACTTTGTAAATGCGTCATGGTTTTGAGTTGTGATTAAGTGTTATCCCCAGTACTTTGGCCTACAGCCTGTATCAGTGGAGACAGCTGCCAAACAGCCTGACGACATCAATGTATAATTCATACGTTTTTGCGTCTTCTCAAACAGTTGCACAGCTACGGAAAATATTGACCTTCCAGAAGCGAGCTTGTCTTTCTAATTGGTTGGTGATATCTAAGTGGCAGTTAAACATGTGAGGAAAGTAAGAATAAATTAAGTTTTAATTGGGAACACTGTATTGTAATTTATCTAATTTATCCGTCTAACTTTGCTATTGTTTGCTTTTTATAGACGGGGAAGGAAAGAGAGGGCGGAGATGTGGCAATAACTTCTCTGCTGACGAGGCCTCGACTGTCTGCTTCACTGGACTGGAGGTCACTAGGGGCTGGGGAGGATCCAGAAGTCACTTCTGACGTGACACACAGGATCGGGTGTTAACTGTTGTCATCCCATTCAGTGTCCACTCTGTGCAGGAGTATCTGCCTTCAGAGAGGATATTTAAGAGTTGGAGTCTTAGTTTTTGGTGACACTATCAGATGACCCAACTCCTCCCTGCCAGGCCCCCTGCATGAAGCAGCGATACCCAGGGGTGACATCGACTAACGTCAGATCCACATATTCCAAAGATAGCCAGACCAACAAACCTGTAATAAAAGCCTTTCCTTGTAGCCCAAGGCAGCTGTATCTTTGCCCGTCGTCGTGGTAAACATTTCAGAATCATCCCCTGCAGTTTATGTTTCTGGATACATTATGTATGACCATTTAGAACCAAGGAATTAAGTTCTCACAAATGTATGGTAATTCATGCATGTATTCATATTAATTTGTGAGTTAATTCCTATTCATTGATGTACACTCATTTAAAAATGTTACCTCCACGAGTAAAAATGCTGCTGCTTTTACACCAGAGTTTAGGAGGGACTTCCAACTCCCCGAACGGAAATGAAACTACCAGTCTCAAAAACCAGCCTATTTCATCTACCCAACGACTCATCTATCTACCCAACCAATAAGAGTTTGCTCTAAGTAGGTCAAACTACGTGAATATTGATTACCTTCCATGAGGTGCATTTGATTTGTTTTAATTTTCCCATTTAGGAATGCACAGAACTGATCAGAGCTTCAAAAAGCCAATTGAGTGCACTTTTATGTTAATGATGACAGCAAACATTGTTATTCAAAAAGTATCAGAGAAAATTGGTTTGCGTCCCCGGAGTGCATCTCCAGTTAATGTCTGCGTCATTCATCTATTAAAAACATGCCCTCAAAGAACACACACCTCAACAGTGTGTGTGTGTGTGTGTGTTCTTCTGAGTTCTCAAACATTTCTCTTTTTCCCTCTCCTTCCTAGATCGTTCTCTCTTTTTCTCCCCCACCCCTCCTCCCCCACCCCTCCTCCTCCACCCCTCCTCCTCCACCCTCCTCCACCCCTTCTCACTGGTTGGACAGGTGTAGATAATGAGAAACATCATTCCTCCCACGCTCTCTCTCAAACCCACACACAATCTACACACACCAAGCTCTCACAACACTCTGTAGGCATGCACACAACCACCCAGGAAGATACAATTAAATGGTTAGAATCCCTGATTTCCACACACTTTTAGTCCCACTCCTCATCCTCACACACTGTTGATATAGCTACTGTACACACTAAGAAGACAACACCATCTGGGGCTAGCGTTTTTATCCGTCTCTCTTCCAAGTCAAACAGATGGAACAACAGCACATGAGACTCAGTACTCCCAGAGAAATGCGAGTGACACACGTTTACTCTGTGAAAACGTTTCTACTTTGGAGTGCTCTGAGAAACAGGCCCGTCAGGCATCATCCGGAGGCCCTCTCTCTCTCTCTTGTCGTTCTCCTTCCCTGGTGTGAAGTTGAACCCACATTAACTCTGGCAAGTTGAGCACACAGCTGGGCAGACAGGGGTTTTCCTTAGTTCCACCAGATCAGCTGGTTCGCGAGCAGATTTCGGTACAATTATAAACATCAAGGAACTCTTCTCCACAGCACACTAACCACCCGCACAGTACAGGCCACAGCATTCTCACAGTCCGGCAATTAAGGAACGAGTTGGAGACAAGAGTCCAACACCGGTCTTCCCTGGCACACCTGGCTCGTTAGGAAACAGGGATTAGGCCTAATTAGTGTCTTATTAGTGCCTGCATCGGAGCCCCGCCCTCCACAGGTGCTGACTCCAAACAGACTCATTAGTCCCCGTGGCTCAGCAGGGCGGGAGGATAGATCAAACATACCCTAATTGACAGAAGCTTAACTTGATAAAAGCTGATAACTGGAGGGGGTTGGCTGTTATATATCCAAAGACTGGAAAAGTTGGAGAGTATCTAATATAGACTTCCAGTCAAAGACAATAATGTACAATAATTGGGGAGTATCTAACGATCAGTATGTTTGAAGGCCTACGGGAGACATAGAATGGGAGAGACTCAGAGAGGGAGAGAGGGACAGAAGGAGAGAAAGAGTTGGAGGTGGTGGGAGGACGAGATAGATTAAGAAAGTGGGAGGGAGGGAAGAAAGGGTGGAGGAGAGAGAGAGAGAGAGAGAGAGAGAGAGAGAGAGAGAGAGAGAGAGAGAGAGAGAGAGAGAGAGAGAGAGAGAGAGAGAGAGAGAGAGAGAGAGAGAGAGAGAGAGAGAGAGAAAGAGAGAGAAGAGAGAGAGACAGGGCAGTACCGCAGACAGCAGTCCAGTACTCTATTTGGGTTTTATGGTCCATCATAAAGGCATAATGGTTCTCAGCAGGCCCGGCTGTTTGGACTGTCTGGTGTCTGGCGAGAGTTAACCCTATTCATGTCTCTGTCTACAGCCACACAAACATAGACACACACATACACACACAAACACACACATACACACACACACATCCTGCCAGGAACCTGACCTGGTCCCGGACTCTATAAATGTCTAATTATAATGGTTGTCCCTTAGTTACCGGACCGTAAGAGAAGGGCAAAGTCTACTTCCTGGCAAATGTCTTAAATGTCCAGCAACTAGACAAAACATTAGGCTTCTTTCCATCTCTGCCTCACCTTTCCTTGGATATCATTCCTAAAGTTGAGAAATTCTATATCTGTACATAATTCACACAATACTCAAGCACACACAAACAATGGCGCAAGAGCAAATAATTGATCTTTGTTGGTGCACGTTTTGTGTGTGTTGACCTCCTCCCACACCCGTCTGTGTAGTGTACGTTGCAACATTACAGTTCTCTATATAGGTGGATCAAGATAACCTTTGACCCCCTGGCCTCCTTCAAAAGTCATGGCTATCCTGCTCATTCCACCAGCCCTGACCTTGACACACACACACACCACAGATGCATACACACACACACGCAGAGGCCCAGAAGAGAACACACACAGACGCGTGTGGCTGGTGGGCGATCTTAATTAAAGCATGAGATCCCCCACAAATCAGCTGGACAACCTTGAGATGAGGCAGGGACTTCTGCAGGTGCAGGCATGCCCCAGAGTGATTCGACTGTCGGGGTGAAGGCCGGGCAGCATCTACTCCTCCTCCCTTCTAGTCCGATCCCCCTCCCCCCACAGCATTATCCTGTTCTGATCCCTCACCCCTGCCTCCATCTCTCATCCCTAGCCTCACTTGACCTCCTGATTGAAATGGGAGTTGGAGAAAGAGACGGACAGACAGAGAGAGAGAGAGAGAGAGGTAAAAGAGAGAGAAAAAAAAGAAACAGAAAATTGGTATTGAGAAATATGAGGTGGGGGTGTTGCGGGGGCATAGAAAAAATATATAAATAAATGATAGGGAAGATAGCAAGGGAAGGGGGGAGAGAGAGAGAGAGAGAGAGAGAGAGAGAGAGAGAGAGAGAGAGAGAGAGAGAGGGGGGGGGTGGATGGGGAGAGAAGAGAGACAGGGCAATACCGCAGACAGTGTAAAGAGTTGGAAGGTAAAAACCCAAGGCGTTTCTTTGAAGCAGTGAGTTTGGACCATGGTGTTCTCCAGCAACAGACAACTTTTCTCTCTGAAACCATCTAAGTGGTGCAGAGCCGCAGTGAACACCATGAGAGTTGTACAAGACTACTGAGACCAGGCCCAGAACCCCAGCCTGGCCTGGCCCAATCAGAACCAGCTCTCAAGTCAAGTCTCTTCCTCTCCTCTTCCCATCCTCCCTTTGCACTTTTCAACCCAATCAATTTCCATCTCCATATCACCCCCTCTCAATATCACTCTGCACCGAGCCCGGCGTATTGAGATTGATTTTGAAAAGAGATGAAATTGGAATTGAACGACATTTTGGGCTCAGAGGACAGAGTATGGGGGTGCAGGGTGGGGCGTGCGAGAGGAGGGAGTGGAGTGGGGAGGGAAATCAATGCAGATGTAGGGAAAGCGCCCCACTTATGAGATTAATGAACAAATTAACTGATTGACGATTTGACGGTTTGGGAAGGAGAAAGGGATAGGAGAGGAGACAAGAGAGAGAGATGAAGGCCGAGGGAAGGTGGGCTACCCTGTTTCAGGGTGTTTGTTGTTATGTGTGTGTTGACCGCCCTCCTGTCTCAAGGGTGTGGGGAATGCAGGTGAAAAGAAAGAGAGAGAAAGAAAGAAAGAAAGAAGAAAGAAGGGGAAGGAATAGCTTAGTGGTTAGACTGCAGCTCAAGAGGCCAAAGGTTCCAGTCCTTCTGTGCTCTATGTCCCTTTGGAGAAACGCTTCTGCTAAATGAATCATTTTCTATGAGAGAGATAGGGGGGGAGATAAAGGTGTGTTTGAAGGAGGTCAGTTCAGGTGATAGCAGATGCCCTCTGAGGTCGATGTAGCTGGTGCGGTGTGTGTGGGATTGTAGCTTGTGATGTGTGTGGGAATTCATGGTGAATGCTGTGTGTGTGTTGGGGGGGAGGGGTGGGGATTGATTTCTGCCAGATTTATACCTTAATCTTCTCTTAAGCTGACCTCCATGTCTACTTCTCCTTCCTAAAAAACAAGTTGGAGGCCACCACACACACACACACACACACACACACCTAGACAGGCAAACCCGGGCACGTGTACAGCCCACATGAATGTTAGGGGAAGAAGCGAATGATAGCAAAATGGATAAGACAAAAAAGACGGGGAGGGAAGGAGGAAAGCGGGGGAGGAGGGAGGGAGGAAGGGATGACAGCTGCAGCGGGGGAAGGAAAGAACGAGATAGACAAAGAAAAAGAGAGACAGAGGGAGATAGGGAGATGGACAGAGGGAGATAGAGAAGAGATAATGGATGGGGCTCATGGAGGGCGAAGTGAGCAAGGGAGAGGGAGAGCGGAGAGAGGGAACCGATAAAGGAGAGAAGGAGGATGGACTGATGAAGACATGAAAGAGACAGGCGGCAGATTGGTATTCCTCTCACGTAGCCGCACTGTTTGACTTTAGGAGAGGAAGCAGATGTAGATTCCCACGCACTGTAGCTCAGGGTGGACAACTATATGGAACCAGGCCGCTATTCCGCTACATTAAGTAGCTCATGTCCTGGGACA